>CM062353.1:2092356-2154500 GCA_031216105.1 Dalbergia cultrata | reverse complement strand
AGTAATTATGGCTACAGATCTTGGAAAAATTATTAGAGAAGCATCTATACACTCTAAAAAATGGCAGTATTATTGGTGTCAGATAGATCTTGTTTCTGTCCAGGACGCATACCAGACACATCCAAGACTAACCGCATCATGCAAAGTATTATTATTTTTTTTAATTTTATACCAATACATATGTTAATCTTGCATATTCTTCCATTTATAAGATTTTATTCTATTTTTCTCGTGGATCTAATATAATTTGTAGGTAGCAATTTTTCAGTTTAAATCCAACAAATCATCAACTTTCTGATATTCTTGTACAAAGCGATGGTGTTTAACTGTACTTTGTAAATTAATTGTAACGTAGTCTTTCGTATTTCCTCTACTATTTTTCACGAACCGCGCCTATCTAGCTAGCTGTCAAATTTCCAGGCTTGCTGGAGTGCATGCATGGCATGTTTATATTATAATAATTGACGCCACATGTTGGTGAGTAGGTTTGACATTCACTTTCCCTACTTCATGCGTAAAAGCGTTGACTTCCACGTGATAAAACGAACGCCAGGTCAACCTTTGAATATTTGAATTACCTATATGGGGTACTAGTTTAGAAGCTTACCAATGGAACCATTTGTATTGTATGTAATCTATGCCCACTCCTGCATACTGCTGAATATTAATTTCTCACCAGTAATATTAAATAGCAAGTCAAGAAAAACAAAAATTTGGTTTTATACCTTGTACGTATATATACTTAATCAATTAAGTTTCACAGAACAATATGGCTGTTTCGTGTTATACATATATATACACTTAACTGAGCCACATATAATATAATTTAAAATGGCAAAAAAAAAAAAACAAAAGACTACTTTGAAAGTAAATTAGGAAAGGTAAAAATTACGTAAATATAATTGAATTAGAAACATCTCGACATTTTTCCCGTCATGTAGCCAGAGCGGCCAACACTGCTTTGCAATTGAGGCGAAGTCAAGGATTCGGAGCGAGGAGAGGGAGACAATGCAGGAGGAGATCTCACCGGAGATGGCCTTCTAGAAGATTGGGTCTCGAGACTCGCCGCGGAGGTTGAGATCGGTGACCTTGGCGGGTAGTTGGGTTGCATTTGACACCGTACCAGTCGTTGCAGCAGTCAGTGCCTGTCCATGTGTGGAAGATGCCGAGGTATGGCTCGGTCAAGCCAACCTTGAAGGCCAGGAGTGCTGCCCGGTCTGACAGTGGGCAGGGGGTGACGGCGGAGATGATGGAGAGGAGGAACAGAGTAAGGAACAAGAGCCTACATGTGTCAATTGCAACGCAGTTCACATCACTTTAGGTACGATAGATATCTACAATAGGCACCCTAGCAACAATCTTGTGACAAAAGACAAGAAAGGGCACACAAAAAAAAAAAGCTCAATTTAATTTCATTAACTATTATTTATTTATTTTTTGTTTAGTTATTACTCAGGTTCTGAAAATCAGATCAGACCGGCCAATTGAATTGAGAATCGACCTGCTGTTTGATTTGAGTTGGGCCCTAAAATCAGTGAAGAAAGAACTGATCAAGAACTGCTTTGAACCGACCAGGAACCGAGTAAACTGATTTTTTAAAAAAAAAATATAAAATGATATTATTTTAGGTGTTTTTGAAAAAAAGACATGAAATCTCATTTTTTTTAATTCTTTTTCTTTTCTAGTACGGGAATTAATAACTTGAGATATTTGATCCATATGAATAATATTTATTTTGATTAAGAAATAAATTATATTATATTTTATAAATTTTATTAATACCTAATTTAATTTTTTATAATATATATTTTATTTTATATTTTTATATATTTATATAAATATAAATTTTATTATATATTAATTATATTTCGATTAAATCCTCAATTAAATCTCCAAACCTTTGTTGTTAGGTTCGATATCTGGCGCCATTTTCAGAAGCTTGGATATTACTTGGTGGAGGCTCATTAATTCAATCCTTTGTCTTGTTATTGTTTTTGTTGTTGAGGCGAGTTTTGATTACTAGTAGGGTAGCTAGGTAGCTATAGTTCGCTCATGCACATCATTCAATGTGTGATGTGAGGCATGGAATTGTGCATCGGCAGAAAGGGTCAAAAGTGTGTGGGGGCATCTAAGCCAACAAGTCACATGGTGAGGAGCAGAAGTGAGCCAAAAATCTATAGTACCGCACATAATTGCAAAGTCATTTAAGGCAAGGCAAAGGGCTGTGACCTCAGACCTGTGGACTCTGGTAGAAGGATGCAAGTAAGTAACTAATGCAAAAAAATAATGTGGTGCATTAATACACTTGCAATAAAATTATATAATAATCCTATATAAATACTCAGAATGTTTATTCTCATAAAAGGACAAAGAGTGTAAAATTATTATGCAATTTTATTGCACATAAAATATTATTCTCTCGCAACAATATGTTGACATTGCAATTGCAGTTTACCAACAACACGAAAACGCGTGATCAAACCGTGCCATCAATACACTCCACTCGCCCTTCCTTCCTCCTTGCCGAAGCTAGCTGTCTTCTTGAATTATACTCTACTCAACGCGTCGTTATATTATAGTCTTCACTTTTCATTACGTGCTTACTATCTACTTATATATTTATTTAATTTCGAATAATCTAAGTTCTCGGCGTAGTTTTCCGTAATCTTCTGTCGGCACTCTTCTGGATCAACGGACTTTGCTGGACAATTCGCCGCGCGTCTATCTATTTATCGATATAACTAGGGGTGGCCGCATTCGTTCGATTATTTTCTTTTTTTGGTAAACTTCCCAGCATTTTGTAATACAAGTGAAATAATTTAAATAGTAAACACTGTTTCAAACTTTTTGGGAGTACGCTTTATTCGGAAACAAGAGATTTCGGAATGTTGTGTTGTTTATAGTTTTTGGTCTTTAATTAGAATACATATTTTATTAACTTAAATAATGTTGTGAAAATGAAATTTGGCTTCTCTAAAAATTAAGAGATTGGATTAGTGTAAAAGTATGGGAATAATAATTCTTGGATGAGTAACTTCTGTTAATAAGGTATTTTTTTTAATAGTTACTCCATTGTTTAAGAATTTAAATGCTGATTCTCACCCTCGTAATGCAGATTACTTAAAAGCACACACGGCCTGCATATGTTAGCAAATTATTCTTATGAACACCGGCAAACTATTTCTATTAAGCTATAGCAGCATGTGTCTAGCCTGTTCAAAAAGATAAGTGGGTTTAACCACGTTCTTTTACAAGAAAATTTTATAAATATATATCACTGGATCGATCCTGTAAATTCTGCCTTGACAAATTTTTAAACCACACGGTGTATAATATGTATTATACATACGAAAATATATCACACTAGATATGTTTTCTAGTACTGCCGTCAAAACTGAAGCCTTCTTTAATCAAGTTTTATTTGGGATTACTAATAAAATTGATGTTAAGAAAATAAAATATATGATAACATTACTTGTGCAAATTATTTAACAAAACTGTTCTGCTTCATAAATTACGTCTAGATCTTTATGATTTTGTGTATAGAACATATATTTGTTAAAAACTTATTAAATTATAAATCACATAAAAGTGATAACTTCTTATTACATTTAACGGCTAAAGGTAGTTATTTTGTTTTCTTAACAAATAGCATTTTTGGATGAACATATGAGATCCATTACTGGTGTTCATATTCATGGATTTGTCTTTCGTTATAAGATACAGTGCCAGGAATAGAGCCCTTGAATATAAGTTTAAGAGGTTCTTAATAATGATTAGTATGGCAACTTGCTCGTATCACATTATTAATGAATTTGGTTTTTTAGTGAAAAATGCTTATTATATAATAAAATTACACAACAAATCTAATCACATATAATGATTATAAGGTGTATAATATGTATTTATTATATAATTTTATTGTTCATGTAATATTACTTTTTTTTAGTAGCCATCATGCAACAAATTTTTCCTTCTTCCAGGATACACACTGAAGAGGGAAGGGCTCGTGCACCCACAAGATTTTGATTTTTTTTTTAAATAATTATATATACATATATATAATTTTGTCCTGTTGTTTAATAAAATATGACCCCATATTAATTATAAATAAAATAATAAGATAGATAATATTTTAATTTTTATGATACTTATATATTATTTTGCTTTTATTACTAAAATTTTCTAGAAAAGTTATTGCTTACTGAAATTAATTAAAAGAGGAAAATGCTGTACATGTGTGTCATCTTATATATATGTATGGCTGGGGCTGGGACTCCGAAATGCAAGGTGGAACATACAGAAGCATTTTGCACAGGAAGCATGCAACAATGTCAAAGCGCGTCATGGTGATGGATCTGTGCTGGGTTGGAAGTAGCAGACGGAGAGGACCTACATGCAAAGGCAGCATGGGGCTACCATGGAAAAGAAAAAGCGAGGATGGAAAAGACAGGATTGGAATTTAAGCACACAAACCAATTCAGACACCCTAACCACCCATCATGTTTGAGGAACTGAGACACAACCCCAATTGCTTTAATGATTTGACTCGTTTGCTGGTCAATATATACAGTAGTAAGTCATTTCTATTTAAATACATTTTATTTTCGTCTTTGAAAGTAGCATTTCCTCTCTCTCTCCTGCTGTGTGACTGTGAGATGAGATATTATGATATGGGAATCTTAGAAAGGGGACCTTCCCCTTAAAAGGCGAAACAAAAGAGAGCCAAAAAGCCACAAGGATAGCAGGTTATTGTTATATGTGTGCATATATAAGCATTCAAGGAGACCGCGCCATATTATACAAGTATGTGACCCACACAGCACACAGCAGGTTACCATCTGAGCGTATGTAGGCCTGTAAGGACGTAAGTTTGAGTTGCGTTTGACCTTTGTGCTCATTCATGAAATTAAATGATGAGGGTCATGTTCCTGTGTTACAGTTGGAAATGGACTGGACAACACTCTCGAATGGAAAGGCCATGTGAACCTTTGGGCCCCAATCCGAATCCCATCTCTCTCTCTCTCTTCTTCTTCTTCTTATCATCGATTCAATTGATGAATATTGAATGATACGAAAGGAAATGTAATTTTCCAATGTCCTTTGTGGCTGCGAAACCAAGATTCAAGCAATTATTCTCTCTGCTATTCTCAATGCTACGGGAGTAGGAGTAACGTACAGCTGTGCTTCAATCCCGTTACATAGCACGACAAATTGTAATCACAGTAATAATTTTTTTTTATTATAAAAATTTAGGTCGGTTAGACATCTAACATCCCAGTAGTATCAGGACATGACCCCTTAGCTCAATTGAGCACTTACAGTTACAGGTTATGAGAACTCCATTTTAGTTATTGCTATTTCCATTCAATTAACTTTTATTGTAGTTATCTTAAAATATTCTTTTACTATCCACAATTAGTAAGCTAGTTATATATTATTATTCTAATATAATTCAAAATCATTATTATCAATATTTTTTAAGAAACTATGCTAATATTTTATTATTTTGTGCTTCTATTTTTTTCATTTTGAAAATATGTGTATATATATTTTACACAAAAAATGTCTTTCTATTATTTTGTGAAAAACACATTTTCCTCTAATTAACACAAGTAGGTATATTAGATTTTTCCATGAAAAATGTGCTTCAAACATTTTTTTAATACAAAAAAATTGATTTGATCTAAAATTAAATAAAAATATTATACTAGTTCTCTCATTATTAAAATTTTTTAATCTATTATTTTCTTTATTAAAAATTAAGGTAACATAATACACCAAGTTAATTGTTTATCTACTAAGTTATGCGAAAGAGTATTGTTAAGATTTCAATCATATATGAGATCAATTGTCACATGTGGAAAAACAAGAGAAATTACGTATAAGCTTATGTTCCATTTAATTGAACTAACTCATAAGACATATCTAAGTTTCATTCACAAACAATCAAATTAATTAAAATATTTACAATTTATATATTATTTAATAGTTTTTTTTTAAAAAAAAAATAAAGTAAAACCCCTCCTCTTCGGTTTTTGAAGAGTTGGAGCCTTTTCATGTAGTGTATTACTAGAAAAAATAATTAAACACAATTACCCTTTACTTTTTTTTTTTCTTCTGCAATCTAGAAAAAATATTGTGTGATAATTTTTTTTTGCAAAATGAAAAATATATAGAAGCACAAATAATACAATATTAACATAATTTTTTTAAAAATATTTGTAATAATAATTTCAAATAATATTAAAATAATAATATATTACTAATTTACAAACTATGAAGGAAAAAAGGATATTTTAGGACAACTATATAAAAACAAGTTGAGTGGGAGTAGCAATAGTCAAAATAGAGTGTCAATATCCTCTCCTTAAAAGAAAATATTTTCTACGTTTTGATTTTCAATTGATATGGTATTAGTTATGCAGATTATTAGTCTTTTACTTTTTAATATTTTCAATACAATAGTTGATATTTAATTAATAAATGAAACATATAAATGTTTTCTTTTATTCTTTAGAGCATCTAAGTATTTTTCAATTTTAGTTGTTTTATTTAGTTTGATAAAATTCTGATATAATCAATTTCATATAAAATCAATTCTACAAATGTTGATCAAACACACATTGAAATAATTTCAGTAAGAAATCCTTATAACTAAAAACCTAATATGATTATTATTGTTATTGAATTTCTTAACTATCACGTTTCAAATTTTGGTTATTACGTAATTTTGTAACAGTAGTGAAACAAAATTATATTTCATATAAGCCATTCATTTTAAGGAAAATGCTAGACACTTAGAAAATTTTTCAGAAAATAAGTGTCAAAATGACGTGGTATAATCTTTAAATAAATAAGTTAATCCTACCATTATATTTGATCCAACTATCAACTTGTATTTCATTTAAAATTTTGATTATTTTATTCTGGTTATATAGTATTATTTTCGTATTAACTTTTATTATGTATCCTGGGTTAAAAAGAAAAACTAACTTGCATTAATTAAAAAACTAAACATTAAAGTTGAGATTTATAATTTTAGTTAACCTTTTAAAATATTGAAATAAATGAACCAATATAACTCCAGAATGGTGCAGTGCAATGATTTTTTGTGTGAAATAAAACATTATTTTTCAAAGAATGTATCAAATTAAATAAGAGGGTTATTTTTATATGAGAGACAATGGGAGCAAATTTCAACCATTAAATTATTTGTAAGTTGTTAAGATTAAAAAATTTTAAGCGTTTTATAATTACATTAAAAATATGCTATACAAACCTACACTTTATAGAAAAATCTTGAGTTTGGAAGTTATATTTTATAAAACCCAACAATTTCTTTAAAAAATTACCTCATTATAAATAACATACAAAATGGAAAGATACGTGTAGAATAATACATTCTCCTCCCAGTTACCGAAGATGTCGACATGGACTTTAGTGCCCAGCCACTTTATAACGTTTATAACTTTCAAATTACAATAATAAAATACAATATCTTCCCAATCACTACTATATTGTATTAATTAAGGAAAAAAATAAACAATTAAAAATAGAGTAAATCTATATTTGATCGCTAAAATATTTATATTTTAACACTTTTAATCTTTTAAAAGTCAATTACATATATTTGAATCCCCTCAATGATTTTGAAATTATAATATTTTGATCCTAAAAAATTTAGTACATAAATTTTAGTCCTCTAAAAATTTGACAATGTAATACTTCCGTTTCAAAAGAAAATGATAACAATAAAGTTAAGTGTTATAAAATCTTTGGAGATTCTAAGTATATGCAAATAATTTTTCCTTCAGATTGAAGTGACGTTAAAACTTTTAATGACTAACATGTATGTACTAAATTTTTTAGAATCAAAGTGTTATACTTTTGAATTTTTGAGAACCCAAGAATATGCAGTTAACTTTTTCGAGTATTAAAATGTTAAAATGTAAATATTTCATAAATCAAAATATGGATTTACTCTATAAAGTATTTTTGGAGTTTTTAACATACTAATTTTTTCAAAACAATATTTCCTAATCGTTGAAGTGGTATCTTAAAACCTTAAACATACTAATGCTTGAAACAAGGTGTGAGTAATTAAGCTCCTTCTACATGAATGAAGTAGGACAAAGTGCAAGTAATATTAATAACCTAAAAGATACAAAAATAACAAATTTTAAATTTAAATAAGGATTTTGCTTATGATACTAATTAAAAAAATTAAAACTGGTAATTAGGGCAAATTTTTATTTAAATCCTTCTATTTTGTCAAAATTTTGATTTGGACTCAAGTTTTTCTTGTTTGTTTTACATATGTTCCTACATTTTTTAAAATATAGATCTCATTCAAATTATAAACAGAAACTTGATAGTCTTAATTTTGTCATGATCCCCTGATGTTATAATCCAACATTAATATTTTATTGTGATTTCTTAGCATTGTAATTTGATTTATATATCAATTTTTTACGTTTATAATTTGGCTAGTGTATGTCAAAAATGCAAGACTGAAATCACTTTAAAAAATCAGAATTAAATTAGAATCTTAGGATTACCCCTTAAATAAGTCAGAGTGCAGAAATGTTTTACTTTTGATATTTTACCCAGCGTAGTAAAACCTATTAAATATTGTCTATTATATTCCATTCGTTTTGATTTGTCCATAAAAAAAATAAAAACACAAAGAACAAGGAAAACAATAAATTATAATATAAAATTATATAAATAATTAAAATTATTCTTATACATTTTATCTAATATAATTGATATTCCATTAACATACTATTTTTATGAGAAAAAGAGTATTCAAATTTTAAAATCTTCCCAACTTATGCCTTTTTCAAAGTATCATCGTTAACTTTATTAGTCCTTAAACCTTAACTTATGACTTAGTAGATTTTTCTACAAAAGAATTTGCTAAAGCTACTAATAGTTATAATGTAATAAATGGTCTAAATTTAATATAAAATAAATGGTTAATATATTTTTATGTGTTATATACTATTATTGTTTGAACAAATTTAAAATAAAATGGTCAATTGAAATATTACTCAAAAGCTTGGGGACTAATTAAGACGATTTTAAAGTTTGTGACGGTGATTCGAGAAAGGATAAAAATTTTGGATGGTTTTATATTCTCTTATTAATACAAAGAATTAAATTGAAGATATAATTTAATTTTATATATTGATAGTATAAATTTTTTTATGTAGTTATTTAATCATGTATTATCATTTTATTTATGATTATTAACTCTCTTATCTATTAATTAAAAAGTTATGTAAATAAATTTTTTAATTAAATAATAATATAAAATATATTTATAATATAAAATATTTATATACTATCAATATATTAAAATTAAATTGTAAAGATAGAAAAAAATAATGCTATTTTAATATTAAAAATAGATAGATATCGTAAGAAAATATTAAAAAGAAAACTTAAATAGATAAAATTCAAACGAGGAAATAAAATAAGGAGAACAATGATTTGCACGAACGTCAAGGTTAATGAGAGGAGATTACAAGAGTAGGATAGCGCGTGAAGGGGAGCGCGTGATGCATTAAATGGAGGCATCGGAATCTCTTACACAAGTCCGACGTCATCAACATTAATATTGAGACCTAAGTGGGCAACAACCTCCGGACATTGTCATGTTTAATGTGAGAGATATTATCTCTATCGCTTCCCCTTTTTTTATTTCTTCCTCAAAATTCGAAAAATGCTTGTACCGCATACGTAACAAACATATTACCATTAGCTACAGTAAAATTATTTATTTTGACAGAAAAATATTTTTTTCAAAAGAAAAGATCTGACTCTTTATTACGGCTATCCATGTTAACTTCTATTTAAAAGTTGAGAACATATTAGAAAAAAATATTTTTAATTCATGAGTAAAAACTAGTACAAATAATATATTGAAATAATGTCAAACGTACACATCTTTTTAATGAACACAATATATCCAACTTCATAAATACTCAGCCTGATATATAATATAATTGTTTAAAATTATGTATAAAAATTAAGATAGTGATAAGATTTGTTAATATTTTTAGAAAATAAAAATAAAAATATTTTTATCACTTATTATAAATTATTTTTAATTAAATATTTATATTTATATTTATTTATTCTTACTCATTATAAATATAGAAATAAAATAAATAAAAAATAGTCAATATTTTTTAAATATAAAAATAATTTATATTTTAAATCAAATAAAAAATTCAAAAAAAAAACTAATCGACGTTGATACTATTTCTAATCATGAAACTTTCTTGGTATACATTATCAAAAATTGAATACAATTTAGATATTTAAGAAACTCAAATAAGTATTAACTGAGATAAATCGCATGATTACGAGCACACCTGTTTACCTCTCTTATTTGAAATTGAACTGATTGATTGTACGCATTTAATTTAATTTTAATAATATTATTATAATATTAATTTATTTATGAAGTTTATTGGTTATATTATATTCTTATCTCTCTTATCTATCACGTGAGCTACTTTTTAAAGAGGCGGAAGGGGACACGCAGTTCTAGAGGGAAGAAGACAGAGACCATTGCAGTGGCAGAGAGAGGAGAGAGAAGAAAGAGTCAAAACCAACAAAATACACCCCAACAGGGCTCCAAACCCAAGGAGCCAGCCAGCCCCCCCCCTCTCTCTCTCTCTCTCTAACACACCTTTCTTTCCTTGTTCCGTATGGTAGCATCATTTGCAATAGCCAAGAGAAGGGAAAAGTGGGAACACAGAGAAAGCCAGAGGGTTTTTGTTTCTCTTTGCAGTTGCACTCTTTGCAGGTGGGGGGTTTTGTGTGCTTCCTGCCCTCCCTTGGAGCGAGAAACTAGAGGGAGAAAGAGAGGGAGACAAGAGTTAGTGAGTGCTACTGCTATAGGCAAGTGAGTGAGAAGTGAGCTATATATATAAAGAGATAGTGCGTGAGAGTATAAAAAAAAAATATGCAGCAGCACCTGATGCAGATGCAGCCCATGATGGCAGCCTACTACCCCAACAACGTCACCACTGATCACATCCAACAGGTTGCTTCACTTCTTAGCTTCCTTATCTTCTCCTCTTCGCTTCCTTCTTCTCTTCTCTTCTACCATGCCAACACAATCATCATGTGTATCTATTGTTTTCCATGTTTATATTATGACATATGGTGTATGTTATATCCCTTTTTTTTTGTGTTTAATGGCTGGTTTTGATATTTGTATATATCGTTGTGTGTGTGTGTGTATTGAAGGCAACTGGCATAGCTCTCTGGTCAGTAGCCTTTTGTCTCAGCACTGCTGCTGTTGCTGCTGCTTGGTGGGACTAGTATGCCACTTTTAGTACCGCTTGTGGTGCTTCCTTTAATAATAGTTTTTCTGCTCATATACCCACTGCGAAACTCTCTTTATTCTGCTGTTTCTTCTTTGTCAGCTTCTGTTACCAGTTACTTGTTGGTATTGAATGTGCTAATCCTATGTGTATGTGTTTGAGGTGCCTTTGCCAAATATTCTTGATTGCTTTTCTGATCTTCCTTTGCGACCACACCCGGCCACCCGGTGTTGGGTTCTTTTATTTACCTTTAAATTTTGGAAAGGTATTTATAAGCCTTGCTAGCTTGCTGCTGCTGCCTGAGCTTGTGTAACGTGTGCCTTTTCCAGTGCTCAGATTAGATTATATGAAACAAAAACAAGGATTAGATTATCTGAATCTGATGAATCCGGAGATGATAAACCTTGTCTTTTATCAAACCATGGCTGTTTTAATATTTTTTTTATCATTAGTTATTGTTTAATTAGCGTCACTTGACTCACTCTTATGTTTCTCGGTGTAGCTTTAATTACATGTTCTAAATAATAGAATGGGGTGTTCTAAACTTCTACTAATAGAGCTCACAACTTTTGATTCAGGGATTTTAATTAGGTAACAAAACTCTTTGCTGCACCATAAAGAACGTTTATTCAAGTATTGATTAATTAGCTGCTTTTCTGATACCTTTCGCGAATCTCACACTTACATTTGAGAAAGCGTTTAACATGAAAGTAGAAATAGAGCTCCCATATGTTCCCTGAAACCACCTAAAATCTACGTTGCATCATTTTTTAAGGGAAGATGCTTCAGCGGGGACGTTTTGTTGCTTCCCTTCCCATTTATGTGATATATTATCATGTGTCCTTCTCTTAACCTTTCCTTTTTTCAAGCAGTACCTGGATGAGAACAAGTCCTTAATTCTGAAGATTGTTGAAAGCCAGAATGCCGGCAAGTTGAGCGAGTGTGCCGAGTAAGAATCACTCTAATTCTGATCCTGTCACTTGCATAGATTTTATTGTTTCTCACTTTTCTTAATTTCCTACCAAGTCCTATCAAGCGTTGCCCCTATTTGGGTGCTTAATTAGTACTTAGCAAGGATCTAATAACCTTGCCAACTTGATCACATGGTGTGCAACTTCAGGGAATCTTCCGGCTTCCGCCCTCATCAGGATATATGTATCCTATAATGATAAATTTCAAGCATGTCAGCAACCGCATATAATTCGAAATAAATATGGCGGACTCCATGTCATAAATGATATCTCTCTGCATGACTTCGAAATTATTAGTCTCGAGCTAGTTTCTATGTTTACATTTGCAGGCCTATTAAGTAGCTCCTATGTGGACAGCTTTTGGATATGATCATAGTTTTGCAACTTGCAAGATTTAGCCATGAGCCTATCTATGAAAGTACTAATAACTGATCATTTATGATACGAGGGATGCTATATGTACACACAGTGTAGACGCATCACCTCGGCTCACCGTGCAATCCACCGTTCAAAATCATTTATTTTTTTAAATATTCTTGAAACATTTTTTTCATCTAATTTAAATGCTTCAAAGGTAGTGAGTCACGATGTACATGTGTCAAACTATCATTTCTCTCTGTGATACTGATATTGAGAATTTAATGTTTAGATACCCGTCACCATCTCCATGAGACATTTTACGTACATACAACTACGGTAGATTACAGGAGTCTCAAACAAAATTTGTTATTCTCTAATCTCTAGTATTAATTTTTGGGTCAAGAACTCAGCATTTTAAAGTTACCCCTGATTAAAACAAATGCTACACCAAAGCTACTAGAAATTTTGAATCTATATCGGATTTTAAAAGGAATCTGCAGTGTTTTAAGGTATCCAAGGCTTTCTCTAAGATGCGACCTCACTTTTCAAGCTCTAGGTTTTTTTTCTTAGTTTATCTTGGAACATCCATTTTCCACCTTTATTTACACATTGTTCAATCCAGTGCTTCTTAACCCTGTGATTCTTCTTAATCCTTCCGATCCTTAACACTTTCAATATCAAGTCCGTTAGTTTTCTCAAATTATTCCTTTAGATAGTGCAAGAATTAATTTTTCCAGGCAAAAACATTGAGCATCCCTTTTGATTCGAATGCGAGTAGCATACTTTAGAATACCCCCCCAAACCCCCCCCCCCCCCTCTTTTTTCTTTGTCTGATCTTTATTATGCCGTTCGAAGTTAAAACATCTGGAGAAGTGTTAAAAAGCATGGGTTTATTGAAATTTGGTTTGGGATAGATGGAGCCAATAGTGACAACTGAACCATGTAGTGAGTTCAGGATTTGGTGGTTATGTTTGTCCCAGTCGGAAGAGACAGATGATAAATCATGATAAAGTAAGCCTTGTTTAACTGGTTCTTTTATCTTGGAAGGTTTTCTCTCCTATAGAAATCAAACTGGTTCTTTTATCTTGAAAGGATTATTGGATTAGTTCTCTCAAACATCTTGCATTCTTGACATCCTCATCCTCGTGGTTGTTTAATGACTAATCTCCTCTTTTTTTCACCGCTACTCTCGGGGTACTAATGGGGTCATATATAATATCCTTATGCCACTATTCCAGGAACCAGGCAAGGCTTCAGAGAAATCTAATGTACCTCGCTGCAATAGCTGATTCTCAACCCCAACCACCTACCATGCCTGGACAGGTACATCTATCCTTTATTTCCAAATCAATGTTGATTAGTATAAGTGAATAAGTGATCATCAACACTTGTATATATGTCAGTTAGTATTATTATTATTATTATTTTTTTTTGCTTTTTAAGATGGAAGACATTAAAGTTAGAAATTTTTCCTAGAGGGTTTGGGGGAGGAGGTGGGGGTCGAATACGGGACCTCCTACTCAAAGCTGTGGGATACAAACACAGCTACTATAGGCGGTGGGCTTAACCACTATATGTCATGTATTCTAAAATAACATATAACGTAGTTTTTACATTCTTATCTATGTAGGTTGAATATCTGCTAAGATATATCTTTATTAATTCGTGTATAGCCTCTTTCTGGACATCTATGCTTCTTTCATGAGAGATCAGATCCCTCTCTGTTCATCACTATTACTATAGTAATGCCCCAATTATTGGTGTTCCATTCACATTGCAGTACCCTCCAAGTGGGATGATGCAGCAGGGAGCACACTACATGCAGGCTCAGCAAGCAGCGGCAGCGCAGCAGATGACACCACAGCAACTAATGGCGGCGCGATCCTCCCTCTTGTACGCGCAGCAGCCATACGCGGCGCTACAGCAGCAGCAAGCCCTGCACAGCCAACTGGGCATGAGCTCCAACGCAACCCCAGCTGGGCTTCACATGCTGCAAAGCGAACCCAGCAATGTGGGAGCAGGGAGTGCAAGCATGGGGTCTGCAGGAGGGTTCCCTGATTTTGTGAGGGGCTCCACTGCCGGGGAGGGATTGCACGGTGCCGGCAGCGGTAGGGGCATCATTGGAAGTAGCAAGCAAGAAATTGGTGACGGTCGAGGCGGGAGCTCTAGTGGCCACGCTGGTGAAGGGGGTGAAACCCTTTACCTCAAATCTTCTGATGATGGGAACTAGCCAGTCAAATTATTGATATAATTTCTGGCAATTTTAATTGCTTGCTTTTATTAGTTAGGAGAGCTTAATTAGCTGCAACATAATGAAGATTAAGTAGCCTATCTAGGGGAAGAAAGACTTTTAGACCTTGTTGTAGAATGAATGAATGAATGAATGAACGTATGGTTTATCTTGTGCTGGTTTGAAGGCAAAACGATCAAAACCATAGCCTTGACTTTTCCACAGTTGAACATAAATTAATGCGCAGCGTATCTTCTAGTTTTTGTTGTAAAGTTTGTGGTCAGAACAATGTTGTTCCGTGTCAAGGTGAAAAGCTGTCTTCCATTTACGATGCTGGCGTGGAATGATAGCGTTGTTTGGTTGCCATGGTTTGTGATCGCATAATTTCTTGGTGGTCTCCACCATTGTCATGCTTCTTTTTTTCTGATAATTCAGCATCATTATACTTTCTATTAGCTGTGACTAAGAATACTTATATATTCTATTAACTCAAACTATAGTTTTTATTTTTTTGAAAAATTATTTTTAACTATATTTAGAACTTACAAAATTATGAATAAATTATAGTCACCAAGTATGGAATGGTGCAAAAAGATTTTTTTTTTTTCAATTTCATTCTGTTTCTTCGTTGAGTATATGTTCTATTTAACAGTCATTTAATCAATGTTTTTAATAAATTATTATTCTCCTATACCCACAGAAAGACGTATCGTTGTAAAAGTCCTAGTTTCACTAAAATGCTGTTTCATGTTGAAACCTAAGTCTTTTAAAGCCACCTTAATTTCAGTATTTTTTTTTTGGTAAGAACGAAAACTCCTTAATTTCAGTATATTGAAATTTTGGTGAAAAAGCTCGCATAAAGCTGCTTGCTCCTTTAGGAAAATCTCTGAAAATTTCAACTGGCACTCGGGTATTTTTATAGTTGTTTCATCTAGAAACCGACTTCAATAAAAGGCACGTTAATTTCGATTTAATAATACTCATAAAGCTGCTTACCCCTTAAGGAAAGGCTTTGGAAATTGTTGGTTTCTAGGGGATCAACGTCCAACGACGAAGGGATTTGGGTGTAAAGTCCCCATTTTTTTCCTTATTATAATTAGCTCAGCTCCTTTTTAATTATAGTTAGTAAGATTAATCAGTTATTCTATGAATTATAGGGTAGTTTCCAAGTTGAAGAGATTAAAACTTAAGAAAAATGAGAAAAATAACCATATAAGGGTAGAATAATAATTTATCAAAAGTTAATAGTTTTATTAAATTAGAATCATAAATTAAAATGAGAACCTATGGACTCATTAGGGACTACTCAGTTATGACCAAGTAGTCTGTGCCAATAATATTAGTTTCTTTTTATAAATATTTGACATTCCAATTTAGAGAATAAATCTAGATAAAAAATGCATCTAGAAACAACCCAACCTAAAATAAAAATTAAAACCACCCCACACCCCCTTAAACAGTTTCGGTCGATACAAATAAAATAGGGGATAAAAGATTTACTATTCAATTCAAAATTTAAGACTAATTTGGGTGGAAGTAATGATAATAACAAGGTCTGTGTGTATATATACACAATCGTATGAGTACTTTTATAATCATAGTGAACTAACGAAAAGGAACAAGCATAACTATTTGGAGTACGGATATAAAAATATACAAGTACTTTTAAAAATAGGATGATAAAATAAAACAGTTTAAAATCAGGAATTTGAATTATAGAAAATTCCCTAGTATCTCTCAAACATCCATGAATGCCATCTTTAAATACTACTCTTCTCATCAAAAGGAAATCAGAAATTATTCCCTCTGATTCCTATTAAAAGAACGTGGAGTTAAGGTTTCAAGTGTGCATTTTGTCCTCTTTTCAACAATCTGTGAGGTAGGTTTCTTGCCTACAATTCCTACATGAATGAACATGTTTTTCAGAATTTTTAATTATGTATGTGCGATTCTTGTCTGGTTTTTTCTAAAATTAATTATTGTCAAGCTTTTTCAGAATCTTCATTACTACTGTTAATTCTTGTTACGATTCAGTTTTATGAAAGTTTTTTTAACCGTAGCAGGATCATTGGTTGGCCTTGTTATTTATTTTGGTTTTCGAAATTATTCCATTACATTATGATTTAACCATGAGCTCTAGTATAGTTGGTAGCTAGCTGAGTTCCTTAAGCATCTAATCAGGGGTCCGATTCCTGGCAGTATGTATGAAGAAGGTTTCATGGCCAGAGGCAAGACTCGTATGTGAGCTCTACCCCTCGAGGGAATTAGTCATTGCTTCCGACAGTGGATACCCTTGATTCATCCAATCATTTAACCTTCCTTACTGTTATAAAAGTCACTGAATCCTATAAATTGGCCTATGATTCCAAAGTTACAAAATGCATAGATTCAGCCTTCGTATATTTCGATTCTTTTTATATCTTTTTGGCACATGAGTGTCATGAGTATTTCATAATCATCAAAATTCAATCCTCAGCCTTTGTTACTTACCGATTCTAAATTGTTGGCTTCTTTATGAATTTTCAAACATAAAAGCTTGTAAGTCACAATTTGCTACAATAATTATAGATTAAGTGATAAATCTTATTGGAAATTTTCCTTTTTATCATAAGATGCTAAAAACCCACAATAGATAAAAAAAACTTAGCCAATGTTCATAAGACTTTGTTTTGATCAAAAGAAAATCATGAGAATATAATGAGATTGAGAAAATTTTAGATATTGAGAGTAAATTCATTTATTTAATTTAATAATAATATGATATTCCAACTTAATGAATGTGAGCATGTTCTGTGACTTATGTGATTCAAGAGTGATTTTTTATGTGAAATATTGAATGTTATTGTTGCTATAAATGATAAAAGTATTGAGGTTATGTATATGTATTCAATGAAACTTATGATAATTATTAAAAAATGGATATGACCCTTCAGTCCCTAGTTATTACTAGCTTAGGGAAGGTGAACTCCTTCAGCCCAGCCGTACTAGGAAGGGAAGGCGATCCTAAACATTGGATGTGATCCTTTGGTCCCTAGTTACATGTTGGGAATGTGAACTCCTTCATCTTAATCGTACTAGGAAGGGAAGGCGATATTAAACATTGAATGTGATCCTTTGATCCCTAGTTACATGTGCGGAAGGTGGACTCCTTCAAACACCGGTCGTGCTAGGAAGGGAAGACGATCCCCATTGTTCCAACACCTTGTTTATCCCCATTATATTCGTCAATGACGATTGACTTTTGGTGTAAGCTAATTATCTCACTACTTGGCTAAACTGGATGAATAAAGAAAGAGATATATAGAGAAAAAGACATATAAAGAAAGATAAAGAAAATGAAAAGACTAAATTACATACCTTATGTGACAAAATGTAATTTTATATATATGTATGTATGTATGTGTATATATGTTCATTTATATTATCATGTATACATGAAATATAGTATTGCATATATGACATAAAGATCATGCTCTAAAAGACATGTTCATTTCGAACTGAAGACTTTTCGAAAAATATAAAATAAATTCTTATGTATGCTCATATTTTTATAATAAACTGAAGTGACTAAGGACAATTTCAATGACACTTAATACCCCTACTGAGAGTTTTCGAGTTCTCACCCTTATTTCTATTTCCGTGTCGTCTTTAGGTGAGGATCCTAAGGCTGAAGTGCAAGCGGTGGAGCACATGTTGCAAGATTAGCTTGGCATTTTTGAATTTATCAGCACAGACCCATTACATTTCATTTATTATTTGACTTATTGAGATTATGTTTTGAAACCAGACCAATGTTAGTCGACAACTACTTATGATACTTGTCTATTTAATTACTTAAATATTTATGATGTTATTGATTGTTGAATTGATCTTATGCTATGAACTTTATATGCAACGATTATAGATGTTACTTAGTTATTTATATGCACATTACACACAAGGCTTTATTTTTCATTTTTAAAGTGTATTGAAAAAAATTTACCACTATTTTTCACTTAATCTATTTTAAAGAGTTAAGTAAATGAAATCAAAAGCATAACAATCTAGTAATTATTTGTAATATGACTTAAGCATATTAGGTTAAATATTAGAATGTTACATTTGGTGAGTTTGAAGAGGCATGTAGGAGTGGGTTGTTTTTAGAGATTAAAAGAGCTTTGAAGCTGACTCAAGCAGAAATTCTTAGTTACATCTAAAGTGCACATGAATATATTCGATAATATCCACTAACAATGTGACATTTAAGTTTGAATTCAGCTTTATTATTTACTTTCAAGTGAACTGTTATTCTATTAATATCATAGTTAAGAGAACCAGACCAGACTGCCGATTAAGTTAACCAGGAACCGGTCACCTGGCCAGTTCGGTTGAGTAGCTGGAACCGGAGGGACTCAAAACCAGGAAAATTGGCGAACCAAACCGATTGAACCAGTTCGAAGCTGTTGATTTTTTTATTTATTTTTTGTTTCAAAGCTTAAATATTGATATCTTGTGGTAGTCATAGAACAAAAATGAAAAAAATGAAACCAAAGAAAGGCACTAACAAAGATGATTGGATTATCCTTCTTCTCTCTTTGTCAAGGTTCTGAAAACCGGATCAGACATCGAATTAATCAGGGTAAGGGTTCAGAGGTTCAATCAGGGGTCCAACCGAAATATAACAGGTATATAATAAAACCTGTATTTATATAAATATATAAAAATATAAAATAAAATATATGTCATAAATAAATAAAAATTAATTTAGGTATGAACAAAACTCATAGAATATAACATAATTCATCTCTTAATCAAAACAAACATTATTCATATAGATTAAATCTCTCAGGTTACTAATTTCCATACGAGAAAAAGGAAAAAAAATTAGGAAAAATGAGATTTTAGGTTTTTTTTTTAAAAAAAAAACCCAAAAAAAAACTATTTTGCATCTTTTTTATAAAAAAAAAAAAACCGGTTTGATCGGCCGGTCCAGTTTGCCTTGTTCCCGGTTCAACCGATCTCGACCGGCCAGTCCGGTTCGATTTTCAGAACCTAGTTCTTCGTCATACACAGGTTGCTCACCATAAAACTCACTGTTCACTAACAAATATTGTTTTAAAATATTTTTGTTATCATGTTGTAAGGCTGAGACTAGAGAAATTTTATATAAATTATTTTTATTTTTATAAACCTATATATATATATTCTAATTAAATTCCGATTGAACTAGTTAGATTTCTAAACTTTTAAACTAGTAGCTTAATCAGTTCGATGTTTGACTGGTCTTCTTTTCCTTGATAAATATATACTAAGCATATCGAGATGCATAAAATAATTCCTCTCCAAATAGGCTGTTAGTTGAGAAATTGGACACTAACACTGGGTTTGTGTGAAAGGAAATAGAGAGGAAGGAATACAAAGGGAAGGAAAGTGGAAGGAAGGAAGTGATTTTCCACTATTTGGTGCAAAGGAAAATAGGAGAGGAAAAATTGAACAGTGTCAAAAAACATGTGGGGCCCACATAAATTTTTTCCTCCCTCATGTTGGCAGAAAAGTGATGGAAGGATGGGGTAATATTTGTCTATGCCAAAAATACCCTCACTTATATTTAGAATCCCTAGCCCCAATTCAGAGCCTGTAACAAACCAAAATCACGTGCCCTGCTCCCTCCATTCTCAGGGTCCTTCCTCTGGCGTGACCAGCCTTCATCCCTGGCGCTGCTTTGCTCTTTACCATTGTTGCCACAACAGGTTTGTTTTTTATTCTCCATCTATTTTTTTTCCTTGTTCTCTGTCATTGTCTGTGCTTATTATTTTGGGTTCTCCATATTTTGGTAGTTTAAGATCAGATTGTGTCTTTTATCACATTACCCTTCCAATAAAAAAAATTATAATATGCGTAAAGAAATAGCTCCATGGTCATTGCTTTTTGGAGGAATATAAAAAGGAGAAGGAACCAAAAGTACCAAGTGCATAAAGAAATAACTCCATGGTCGTTGCTTTGATCACATTACTAACGTAAGTACTTGATTTCAATTCAATGAAAGGGTTTTTCCTTCATGTGATTTTGTTTTTTTTTTTTAATCTAAAATTTTCAATTTTGGTAATTCTTTATTTTATTTCAATTTGATAATTGAGAAGGAAATACACACAGTGTTGACTCATTTGATAGTTGTTGGGTATTATTGTTTGTTCAGTTAAATAAATCATATGTTGATCTTGTTTTAGAGTATTTCTCCTCATGACAATTTGGTCTAAGGAAATATCATTTTTGAGTTTTTGGATAGGGATTTACTCTGATATAAATTTACTAGGCTTGCGTGCTCAACTAATCCAGCTCTAGCTAAAGTTTTGGTCTTTTTGAAAAGTACACAACTTTCACCATAAATGGAACCAGCTGGGGAAAAACATCATTTTCTATAGATATGCAAAGACCTCGTAGACATTAATAATTGCCTAGTTTCAAACTCTAAATTCCCATGATGCCTTTCATTGCTACTACTTAAAGTGTAGAAAATTTTTTCATTTGGAAGGTCCTTGGAAGTTGATAGGGAGTAGGTTAAGTTGTATCTACCTATATGATTATGATATTCCAAACCATAGCTAGAGGAAGACATGAAAAATCAACACAACATATGTCAAGAAGTTTAGTGGTTAACTAGACATGTATTGCTTCATAGTTTATACATCGTACACGAATTCATTTTCACTCATTAGTTACTTATAATTTTGTTGGATTGTTGTGCTTCATAAATGATTTTATATATTTTTTCCTTTCTATGTTGTTTGTATCTCTTTGCTGTGTACATTTAGAATAACAGGGTGCTTGTTAATTGGACAAGGATAATCATCGAGAAAATTCTATTGCCAACAATAAGGAAGATATCTTTGATGGTGATTTTCCACTAAACCCAATTTTTAAGTTTGGGTTTGAAAATCAAGGACATATATTAACACTTGAAAATCAAGGACATATATTAACGATTTTCAAAGAGGATTAGGAAAAGCGTAGGCAACTGTGCACAATAACACTATTGTGTTACATTGTGCACATGTTATATGTATTGAAATTGATGTCTACAAGGGTTGACAAACCCATAAAAGACAGTTATTGGGCGAGAACAAATTGGGGTTGCTTTATTGCAATAGTTGGGTGAAACTAATAGGTGTCAAGATATATTGCGCATGGGCCCTCATGCATTTCTTGAAGTGTGTGAGAAATTAAGGGCAACTGGTCGTGTGAAAGATACTGTACATGTTACAATTGAGGAGCAAGTTGCTAGATTCTTGCACATTGTAGCCCATAACAGCCGAAGAGCAAGTTTAGATAGCTAAAGAGCAAGTGCACATAGCTAAACAACAAGTGCATATAGCTGAAAAATAAGCTCAAATAGCTGAACGAGGGCTTATAATTCTTGAACAAAGTAGGCCTTGAATTTACTCTGAAAATGCTATGTGGTCTGAGTTAGAGAATTTGGGTGTTATGCCTAAGCTGCGTATGAGGTGTTACCACTTTTTATGTAGAGATGACAGAAAAAAGAGAATTTTTTGGTGTTCCCTTTGAAGTGCGTCTTGCCACATTATATGAGCTAATGAAAGAGACCGGTGGATTGTAGGAACTATGCTGCTAGTATGGCTTTTAATTTTGTGATTGATGTGGATATGAGTTTAGGACCTATGATGCTAGTTTTATTGGTTTTGGTGTTGGCTTTTATTTTTGTGACTAATGTTAGTTTTGTTGGTTGCATCGTTGTTACTTTTTGTTGACTCATCATACCTCAATTATTATTTAACACATGATTAAATAAATTTGAATAATTTATTTTTATTAATATTTTCTTCTTTATTAGTTTGATATTATTCTAAATTTGTTATATTAGAAAATATTTATATTTTCTATTTGATATTAATTAATAAAATTATTAAATATAAAATAAAGACATTGACTGCAATGCTTTTATCTTTATTTATATTATTTTAATAGCTAAATTTATGACACAATTATATCTAATTTTAAGTTTTCAATAATTTTTTACATAATTTTATAAAGAATAACCTTTTTTTATTATATAAGGATAAAAAAGTCATTTGGTATCATTGTTTCTTTCTTTCCTTTCACTTTTTCATCCAAACAAATAAAACAAACTAATCTTTCATTTATTTCCTTCCTTCCCACTTTCCTTTCATTTAAACATACATATAAAAAATAAAAATCATCTCAACTTCCTTCTTTTTTATTTTTTTTCACTCTATTTCTTTCCTCTCTATTTCTTTCCTTAGACAAATAAAGCCTAACAGAGAGAAAGGCAGGTAAAGTGATTGTCATGTGATAAAGACTGCTGAAGTCTTTTTAATGCCGTCGGAGACTCGGAAGTCGGAAGGAGCAATGGCAAATAAACAAACCCTTTTTCCATTTTTTAAGGAAAAAAAAAAATCATAAACCCCACCAAATCTTAAATCAGATTACTCAGTGCCATCCGATAGCTTGTCTCATTTATCTTTTTTCTGTATCCAAGTTGGGGTCTTGCCTCTTAATTATGATGTTGATGTGTAACTCCTGAAATACAAAAGGCTAATAGCCTAGCAGGAACTACTAGACAGAAAGGAGATATTTTTGCATAACTGTAAGTGTAATATATTATATTTCAATATACTTATAATAAAAATAAATTTTATTAATTCATTTAACATATATTTACTTATTTACAGATTTTACCTACTTTTTAAGAGTATATCTAAGAATTTAAAAAAATATATTCTTAGATTTATATCTATTCTTCAAGAATGTTTCAAAAGTAAATCAGGTGAAGTTATCTTAGTGAGCCGCCAAAAAGAGAGTTCACAACTGGTGTAAAGTGCAAGAGGCGGAAGTACAAACCCTCTGCATTTACTTGTGTTACAAAAAAAATGGATAATTGGTAACAAAAAAATATGTTGGATGTATAATTTTAAGTGCATCACCCCTATTAACTCAAAGTATCGAATTTTCGTTGTTTATATGTCATGTGATTTATAGAGTTATATAATTTATATTTATGCATCATAAGACAATATGCTAACTTATATTTTATTTATTAATACAGTATTTTACAGTCTATTAGTGCAATTAATTTGGTCTCATGATTCATGGTGTCATATCTTGAATAGAGATGAAATTTTACTACTGTCGTTACGTTATTCAAATCTGCCTTTATTAAATAGTTTAACCGTTTTAAAAAAAAATTATTTATAATTTAATCATTTAAATATATATTGATAAGACAGCATTTATTTTTTGTTTTGTCATCATAAAACCACCATGCTCTCTCACGCATAAGCCTATATATCAAGTTAATACCATAAGCATCTTAAAATTGTTAAGTAAAGAGAATGAAAAATCTTTTATATCTAACGGCGGTGGATCTTTTAGGTGGATTTTTAGGTCATGTTTAGTTGCTATTTTTAATTTTTAATTTTTTTTTTAAAAATAAAAAATTAAAAATAACAAATCAAATCGTCCTTACGTCTCTGTTTATATAAAAACAAACTGAGAAAGTTCGTCATCAAAATTGTCCGATTCTCTTCCACTTGAGATTTTAAAAGCGACAAGTGGAGCAATTAAACAAGGGCCACTCTCGCGAGCTGCAGACCAACTTGGCAAGGCTTCAATTATATTATGCGAGCAAACGTCGTAAGACGAATTAACCATTATAAAAACTGATGCATACAAAGACCTAAAAATATGAATGAAATTAAAATATAAGAGGCGCAAAAGTGAGAAAAGAAAAAGAAAAAAAAACCACACGCAGTAAAAGATGATGATTCAACTATATATAAATATGCAACCAAAAAACTATATATAAATATCAGCCACACCACATAGATATTCAAATTTCCTGTAATCGTTCTATCTGTAGACTTTTAGGTACATCCGTGAGTTTGAATATTCGAGAAGACAGAAAAAAAAAAAAAGGAAACAAAGAACCCATAATATATTTCAAAATCTTTCACTACATTTTTTTTTTCCTTCAAAATTCAAACCTCTAAATATAAAATTTGAATTTGGTGCGTTGCAAATGAGAGAGGAGAGGAGAACCAAGAAGTATGGGAAATCACAAATTCTAGCTAGCTGGACTATCTTTATAATCAGGAGTAGAAAAACGAGGGGTTTTCCCAATGGGCTCCGCCCGGCACTGGAGCTGGAGAGCTAGCTAGCAATCATCGCTGTTTTGGCTTGATAAGATTAGATCATGCAAGTACACATGGTGACTGCAAAACTGATCGAGCAACTTCTTTCCACAAGTAATCTTCTTCATCGAACTCGAGAGAAGAATCCACCCCTGCTCTGATATTGTTGTAATAATATGATGATGATGAGTCGTTCCCATATTCTTCAATATTAACGGTGGTGGTGGTAGTAGTTGCTCGTACATGATGATGATCACCACCTTGCAATTGCATCATGGCCCTGCAGGCTGGTTGGTCTTGAACTTGAATAATATTGCTCCAATTAGATTTAGGAGCCACCTTGTTGCCGTGTGGATGAATTTCACGAATCATCAAATCGTTGTCGGAGTCCTTGCCGGTGAGTTGCTGAACTACTGATCGGAATTCAGAAGCATCGCAGGTCCTCACCAGCAATGGACTCGATATGTAGGTTACCTTAACGGATTTCTTCAGGGCACTCTTATTCATGGGTTTTAGGCTCTTTGATTGTTGGTCAGGGTAGTGGTATTCATCTGCATCACACCTGAGCTTTCCCATTTGTAATATTCGCACCTATATATATAATATAATATAGAGTCTAAAGACTAATAAACTAAAAATATACAAGATACACACAACCTGTATTGTGTTGTGTTCTGCTCTCAAAACAAGTTCAGTTTCTGCGTTTATGTTTTGATTAAGGGCACTGATCGACATGCGTTAATTATGCTCGCTTTTATAGGCTCCCAACTTGGGGCCTATTTGCCAATCGATAATTAGATCCACACAAAGAAAACAACAAAAATCTAAGATATAATACATGCATCGTCAAGATTACTGTTGACTGTTTTTAACCGTTCATAATATTCTATATTTAATTCAACGGACTATATATATATATAATCCTTTTCCTGACAAAAAAGAGAGAAGAGGAGCTGCTTCCGAGAAAGAAGATTGATATGAAAAAGAGACAAATTTGGAAACAGTGCAGAATTGACCAAGAAACTTTGTTGTGTGGGGACGACTAATGAGCTACCAATTGTTCTGGAGTAGCTACTGTATCCATGTAACCTATGTACATGTGTGGCACTTTCATTTTGGAGGTTGCCTCGTCCGTTCTAAAATGACTGCGTCCTGTAGTCGCTCTCGTTTCTTCTTCATTTATTTATTTATTTATTCTCTTCTTTCGCCTTGCAGTCGTTGTAGAACTCTGATCAGACTCCAAAGTTTCACTATCTCGTTCAAATTGAATTATTTTATCACATGCCTTCCAGATTGAAGAGAGTAAAGTTTAGAGCTACTTTTCAACTGGTCTCATGCATGTGGTCGTGTGGTTTGATTAAGTGTTTGCGTATACATACTTTTCTTAATTATGATAGAGACGATACATGCATGGGCTTTGTACCCCCTTTTTTTATGATTTATTCCCTGCGTTTTGTCAAAATTTACCTTGACTGTGTTTAGAGGCTTTGTAATATGTTAAATGTGAATAAGATTGTTTTCAATGTATAATTAAAAAATATTCTCAATTATGGAAGATTTTGGTGATTGTAAAAGACAAGTGTATTATTTCTTTTGATTATAGATGACATATGCGAGAAACTTTAATTCATGATTGAGCGACTAAACATAAATGTATTGCGTACAGAGCACATAGGCTCTCTCAAGCCACGTATGTATGTGGGGTATCAAATATTAAATGAAAACTAAATATATTCCATACGCAAAGACGTCAGATATATTTGAATTCAATGTTAAATGTTTCATCTCTTGCTAGGTCTATTAAATTTATTAAGATACAATGTATTGGCCCACTGGGGCAAAAGTACTGCTTTCACGGGTCGAAGAAGGAAATCAAATATATTAAATTAAAATTAAAATTAGAGTTTAATTTTAATATATTGATAGTATAAAATTTATATATTATTATATAATCAAATTATTTCATTTGAATAACTTTTTAATTAATAGATATGAATTTAATTATATTTTCTTATATAGTAATATATAATTAAATGATTGTATTAAAATTTTCTATACTATTAGTATATCAAAATATATCCTTAAAAAATCTATCCAGAAGCATGAGATCTGGAAAAGTATTTGAATTCAATGTTCAATGTTCCTCTCTCTTGCTATACGAGACAAAATTAACACAACGACCATGGTCAATTCTTTTATCTTCTTGTTTCATAGTTAAATATTTAATTCATATTTAAGTGTAGTGGTTAGCTCGCTATAACAAAGATATTGAAACCCAGTCAAATTTTCCGGTAGCAAAGGCAGATCAATTGTATATGGTTGATTGCTTGCTGTTGCTGCACACCATCGTATGTGCCATTTGTATTACGAAAGTGTTTCTTTCACGTAAGCATAGATAGTCGCACTGAATCTCTAAAATATTACCATGGGCTGTGGATGAGTTGCGTTCAAAGGAAAAGTAAGAACAGCAATAATGGTTATGATTAATGAAAACAAATATGAGCTTTTGACAAAATCTGTTTGAATTAGATAACTAGTATTTCTGTGTTAAGTATAAAGTGAAGATTATTCAAGTTTACGGACGGACGTAAGAAAATTAATTAAATTACATTAATTTTGAATCAAACAATGCGCAGTTCTTTATGAATTTAAATGCACGATCCTACCTCCTATACTAAGACCCGATCGCTGTCCGGCTCGAAGACAGAAAGAGAGAGAATTCAATGAATGGGTATTAAATAAACTTATCTGTTTTTGTTTCTTGTATGAATGAGGAAATTTCTGATTTGCTAAGGCAGAGTAGCTGGATAGGATTTTATGATGGGTGATTTGACCACTCACAACTGTTATCTAATCAAATTTTCTTTCAAAATTTACTATTGGGCCAAAGAATTTGTAACATCAAAGATGCATAATTAACATGTTTGTTGCATTATTACCATCATAGGGGTGCACTAGCGGGTTAGAGACTGGTTTGGTAATCCTGTGTAAGGGGTGCTACTTTATGAAAAGGAAATGGCTCGGGAAGTCATCCCACGAGTTGGAGTACCAGTGATTTGCACCATTGTGAATTTTTATCCTATATCTTTTATTCTTTTTGTTTTTCTAATAAAAAATAACAGCCGTTGGATTGGTTTTCGTACCTCTTTGACAAAAAATTTCTCGTAACATCTACCATCACTTTAATGAAAAAAATATATAAGTAATAGTTTTTACAGACAAAAAAATAGAAGTACTTTTGCTCTGATTTTTAAAATTCACATATCCTTTTGAGAGTAAACCATAAAATATTTTTTAGAATTACCTCGTGTAATATGATTTTATTTTATTTAATAACAATAAAAGTAAAAAACATCTTTTTAAATACCTATATCCATTGTAGTTATTTTGAGTTTTAAAAAATAAATTTATAATATGTTTATAAAATATTATTATTTTGATTTTTTTTTATTGAGAACAACTACTATATTATTTTACCTAATATTACTATCACTTTTTAAGAATAATTTTTGAACGATCCAAGAAGCTCAATAACTCTAAAAATACCACTATAATATCAAATCAAGACTAAGCTATTTTTAGAAAAAAAAAACTATATTTACTATTTTATTTCATTGCAATGTGTTTAGAATGACAAAAAAAATTATTTGATTTAAAAATCTTGTGTTTGGATGATTTAAAAATATAATGAGATATAATTCCATTTGTCAATTCTCATCAAGTTAATTGTTTTGTTTTTAAAAACTTAATTAAACACTAATAAAATCAACTCAATTCTTATTTTAAATCGTTCAAAATATTGTTCAATATATTATAAATATAAGAATTATATTAATTTCTAAATTAATTCAAATAATATTATATATATAATTATTTCAAATATAAAATTCATCTTTTGACTGAACCTAAAATTTAATTTGTAAAAATTAAATCAAATCATTTCAAATCAACCCAATTTAAATAAAATCAATCAATTTCAATTTTAATAATTTTAAACAATATCTTTGTGTTTGGACACACACTCCATCATCACTGAATGTGATGATGTCACTAATTTTCTCTACTTATCGATCATATCTAAAAGTAATGGAGTAGGTGTCCCGACTGAACATCTACTTTTGGGTATTAGAATAGTAATGCTCCTATTCAATTATGAATGGAAGTGTGTTGACATAATATGGCAAAACTACTAAAAAATGTAGTCATCTGGAGTGGAGCCAGAAATTTTGGAAAGGGGACTAACTTAGTTAATATAAAAAAAATAAAATAAACTATCATATAGAAAGCGTAAAATGAGTCATAGTATAGTTTTTTTTATCCAAATTATTGGTAAATTAGAGTTTGATTTATTATCCATCCTCTCATTTTTGTTAACAAATGAGTCAATAGTTTTCTTTTTAGACATCTTTTAGGCTCAATAAAAAAATTTAATAAGAGAAAAATCTTAAAAAATATATTCTAAAGATATTTATATGTTTCATACTTTCATACCATACATATACTAACACTAACATACTTTTATTATTTGTTTTGTATACTACTCTTTCCATTTGATTTTTCAATGATTTCAATTCATTCAAAACAACTATTACTATGAAATAAAAGTAATATATGTAAAGGTGATTGACTTTTTTTTGATAGACATAATACAAATATACATATACTTATAAAAGTGCAAAATTTAGGAGGGGTCGTATGACACCCACCAGCGCCCCCATATATGCTATTCCCTCCATTTGATTTTTCAATAACCTCAATTTATCCAAAACGACTATTGCTATAAAATGAAAGTAATATATGTAAAGGTAATTAACTTTTTTAAGGTAGACATAATACAAATATACATATTATGGCACCACACCCCCGCCCCCCGCCACACAAGCTGCGCCGGGGGCGGTTGCGCCTCTGCATGTAATATGTAATGATTGGTGCAACCCATCCAATAGTGTATCAACTCCCAAATACATAATGCATTCACATGAATAAAATATAACTTATTGGTGCGGCAAAGATTGAACTAAGCTTTCCAAAGTCTGTGTTTGAGAATAATCTTGTTGCTCGAAAAGCCAGGACGGCACTGTGTCGTGAAGAGCAATATCTGACTGTGGAAGTGTAGTACTAGTGTCATCATCAGTGCCATGGACGACATGGCTAAAAACCTCACCAACCTTTCGTTTTTTACGAGCTGTGCAGATACCACTGTTTCCAGAGTCTTTGCCAGTGAAGTTTTGAACCATATCGCGGAACTCAGACGCATCTCTTGCTTTAACAGTTACAGGGCTAGAAATATAAGTGATCTTTGTGGGTTTCTTATTGGCTCTAGTGGGTGTAGGTTTGATGGGTCGCTGCTGCTTATGCGCATCATCATAACTACAACTGTCCTTCCCCATTTTCACAGTGATGAGATGAAGAAAGTTCAGTCACAAATAATTAAGAGAGTTTATTTATTAGCTTAATTTACGGCTAACTAGTGATGCTTATATGTCTCATTTTATAGATATCCCTACGTATATCTAGGGAAGGGTATATAATATGCTGTAATTAATTAAGGACAAAAGTTAGAGAGGAGCTTCCCAGAAGGAAGGCAGTAAATTAGCTTTAAAAAAGCTTTGTTATTTTAACAGCTAAAAATAAATGTTCAGATGAAACACTATTCTATTATTATTAAATGAGATGAATGAGTAGAAAAAGTAAGAACCATAGTTATATCAAATGATAATAAAATAAATGTCCCAATTAAATACCCATTTATATAGATAGAGAAATAATATTCTTGAGCGCTCAAGTTACCATATAATTGGGTCAACGATTATAGTGAGTAATGCAAGACTTTACAAATCACTGTGCATATTTTACTTGTTTTATTTTCTATGGGCCAACTAACTTTCCAAGATGACTGCAATTTAAAATACGCAACTTACTGTACCCATAAAATGAAGCATATAATTACCAAAAGAAAAAAAATAAAAATGACAGTAGTAGATCCCTTGCATCTCATGAGAGTGTGTATATGGGGCTGTGCGTGTAAGAATTCACACAGCTGTGTGCATATAAATTTTTAAATATAAAATTCATCGTGCTAATTTAATGATCGTATATAATTCTTACCTTTGTTTTATATTGTGTTTCAGCATTTTATTTTCTCTTCTTTAAATTCATACTATTCTCCACATTCACATATATGATCTATTAATTTCCTTCGATTATCTGTTTGTCGTGAAACCGAAATCTCCTCAACTATAATGTTAATTTTTGTTTCAGTGTAATTCATAATGACAATATATGAATCTGAATTTATAGTTGGGTATAACTTACAAAATCGTTTAATAATTTATTTTTCACCACTGTTTCACTCATAACAATAACCCCATGTTTAGTCGTTTTAAAATGACCCCAAAAAAAAAAATAGTGCTTTGTTTTTTTTTTTTTTTTCAAAAACAAAGATAGATAGCTTAGCCTTTATTCATTTCCAAGAAACGAATTATAAGAGTTGACCCAACATAGGACAACATCGTCGAAGGTGAATCCCAAACTATCCACGATAATAACTTCAATTGTCAAAGAGAGAAGAAAGAATATTTGAATCATGTCTTAAGAATTTCTCCGAGAGTTACGGAGCTATGGCAAGCACCCAATGCGCAGAGCAATCGTTTCCTCGAAAGTTTTCAGGTTCCTAGCTAACCAAATTCTCCACAAAATGAAAACTACCAATGAGATTTGTTCTTTATAATTTAGTGGTTTGTTAATTACTAATTATCAGTAATTAAGTGTAATATTGCCGGTCAACTACATATGATAAGTGTATATATCAACTTGTTTGCTACAGTTAATTAACGGTACACGTACTCCTTCCCCTTATCTATAATGAGGTTTTTTATTTTTTATATGGTATGTCAATTTAATAATTCCTTATGTATGAGATTATGCAGAAATTTACATAAATACGGTGTGTAAATCACGCCAATGACAAGATTTGATTTAAAAAATAATATTTTTCGTTTTTCAAACATTGCCATTGGCGAGATTTGGTTAAAAAAATTTATTTTTATTATCCAAATCTTGTCGTAGGTAAGTTTTGAATTAAAAAGTAATATTTTAGTAGTGAAAACTTGTCATTGGTGAGATTTCGTAAAATCCTGTCATTGACAAGATTTCATACACCATAATCATGTAATTAACCAAACTAATTCATATCATGGTAAATTTTACCTCCCACCACCATATTGAAAAAAATGACCCTATAATGATGCCGTTGCATTTTAATTGATTATTTATTATTTGTCGATTTATATGATAATTAGTCCTTTTCTGTTCAAACGAAGTAAATTTTAATTTTCTTTTTATACATAAAGAAAACCACGTGGTATGACCAGTGGATCGGCATAAGGGCGCATGATACACCGAGAGGGAACATCTATGTATGAGGAAAAAGGATGCTATTTTTGCATAACGACTATCGAATAGTCTATCGATGCGAATGAGATGTGTATTTTATTTAAATAAGGTGTACATTGCGCACGCCCCAAACAATATTAAATAGAGTGGGAACACAATATCTTATATAGTCGTATGCAAATACTAATTTGATTCATGTTCATGATTATGATGTTCTAGAAGAAAGCGAAATCGTAGAAGAAGAGATTTTATTCCAGACGCTGACATGTTCACCAATGTGGTCAACAAGGAGGAGCCGGCGGATAACTTCCTCGAAACTGTAGTGTGTCCAACATATTAATAGTTTTTTTTCTTCAATTACTTTCTCCATTTTTAAATAATTATTTAATTATAAATATTAATTAAAATTAAAAAATAATTAATAAAATATTAATATTAATAAAAATTAGAAATAATTTATTAAATTATTTTATTTTTTTTCAATACTCCAACTTTCTCTCTTTTTCTTCACTAATAAATCAATATTTCCTCTATTCCTTACTTATAGTCATTTGAGGTTTTATCATGAGTATTAAAAAAAATACATAAATGTTGTTGATTTTAGAAAAAAATATTTAAATTACTAAATTACCCTATATATGCTCCATTACTTTTTTTTCTCTCTCTATGCTTTCCAACTATCAATGAAGGATAAAATTGATATAAAATAATTAATTTTCTATTGGAATAGTAAAATAACAATCAATAGTGAATACAATTTTTTTTTCCCTAAAGTGACTATAATTAAGGAAGGGAGGGAGTAGTATTTAATATGGGTATTATTTGTGAAAAATAATTAATACTAACTAAACTATTGAAATGGACAATTATTTATGGATAAAGTAAAATTTTCAAATGAAAAATTATTTAATAATAGAGAGAGTATTATTTTAGATTTTTCTATATATCAAGTAATATTAGGATATTTAATAGAAAAACTAACATTTTTTAATCAAATATTAGATAACAATAATTTTTTACAAAACTAAATCATCAAAATGACGTGATAGGTTTATTGATTTTTAAGGTGTGATCTCTAGTTTAATTTGGAGGAATAAACGTGTATTTGTTTCAGATTTTCAAAAATGTAATTATGAAACTTAAATTTTATCTTAAATTGAAAAAAATTGAAAACTGATATTTTTTCAGAAGTTACTCTTTTTAATTTCTACTATATATCAAGCAATTAATATTAGGATATTTAATAGAAAAACTAACATTTTTTAATCAAATATTAGATAACAATAATTGTTTACAAAACTAAATCATCAAAATGACGTGATAAGTTTATTGATTTTTAAGGTGTGATCTCTAGTTTAATTTGGAGGAATAAACGCGTGTTTGTTTCAGATTTTCAAAAATGTAATTATAAAACTTAAATTTTATCTTTAATTGAAAATATTGAAAACTGTTTTTTTTTTCTTCAGAAGTTACTCTTTTTAATTTCTACAAAAAGCTTAAAGTTGATTTTTTTTTATATTCTGATTATTTTTTAAAAATTATTTGAATATGCAAAAAATTGAGTTTTTTTAGAGAAAAAGATTATTCTAAGTTGAAAAAAAGCTCAAAAAAATGCACCCTCAATAAAGGAAACGAAAAATATTATGGAAGTTTTACCTCTATTTATGAGTTTAATTTTATTTTATTTGATATAAAATTATTTCAGTATGCCCTAATCTTTCTTTATTCCGTTTCCATGCTTATTTATTTATTTTTAATTTGTAAGTATTGTTAAGAGTGCTTTCATCTTTATTTTTCAATCATTGTGTCAGTTTTACCATTTTATTTCCCTTTATGTTGCTTAGTGTTGTGTGTTGTCTTTGTGGAAGCTTTCTTGAAATACGAAAGAAAAAAAAAACCACGAAAGCTTAAGAAGTTTAAGAGAGAAAAATTACCAATACCATATTAGATATATCAACAAGAGAGGTAAAAAGTGAAACAGAATTGATGAAAGGAGAGGGTACATTGGTTTTGTTACCAGCATAAACCAACCAAACGGTTAATCAATTGCTAATGCCAATTGTAAAAAAATACCTATATATTAAGTTAAATAAGTAATTCTTGTTTTTTTTCCTTATGAACACAGCATATATATTATCAAAAGTAGTGATTAGTTTTTTCAAAGTTTAAAGTTCACATATTTGGGTATTGTTTTTGGCGATGAGACCCTCTCCCAATTGTGCTAGATCTTGTTATTTTAAATAACTAATTCTTATGCAGTGATTATTTGCTAATTATTTGTGAGTGTTTTTTGCAGTCACACTTTTTAGTGTATTTATTCTCCCAACATCTAGATATATGTTGAAAGAAAGCATGGCAAATTCTTAATTAAAGTTGCAATACTTTTTGTGTTGGTTTTTTATGTGAAAAAAATGCTTAGACATCATCCGTGGCCTTTGGGAGGATGATGGCCACAGATCATTAACTATTTTCGAGTGTGAAATATATTTATTTTTTATTCAATTTAGATCTACTATATTTCTTTTTATTTGTAAGAGTTGTTAGGCTTCTTCATGAATTAAATTTTCTTTTTTAAAAAAATATTATGAATTTTTTATTTTGTAAACCTTTTCGTTATTGTAATTGGTTTATTGTTTGAATTAAGGGGTTCTCTGGTTGGATTGAGTGGGTTTGAATGTTTTTTTGGGACCATATTAAACCCACTCATTCAAACAATGGGTTGGGTTGAATTGGGTAAAATTTAATTTCCTTTTAACCCAAATAAAATAGTCTATAACCTATCCAAATGTATAATAAATAAAAAACATAGCCATATAACATTATTTATAATATAAATATCAAACCTTTTGATAATTACAAATCTCAACTTGAGTAAATTAAGAAGACATTCATAAGTCTCCTAGAAGCTTTCAAAAAAGCATACACACTAAAAAAAATGTAATAGGATTTTATCCCATTATTCCTATGAATCACAAGATTTGCGTGATGTGATCCTTTAATTTATATTGACGAAGGATTTGAGAAGAAAAAAAAAATCCTTCTATTATTTGACTTGACAAGATTTAAGGTGAAAATTTTCTTTTATTAAGGATTTGAGGCAAATTCTTTTATTTCTTGGTCTAACAAAATTTAGGATCATATGAGTCTCCTTGATTTATTTATTTTTTAATTTCGTATCACCTTTATGCATATATAAGACGAGAAAAATAGCCAACTAAAAGAAACAGTGGAACTGAGTTGGGTTGTACGAGTTGATAGTTTTCAAAACTATGACCCAACCCAGCCCGTACTGTATTGGGTTGAGTACGATTAAAATATGAGTTTGTGGTCTCAATATGATGACCACCTCTAGTTCTGATGGACACACTAAAAGATGATGATTAAGGATTAATCAGTATTTGTTCTTCTATCTATATATTGAATTTGTTTTTTGAAAAAATCTAAGGAAAGTATTTCTATTTTAATTTGAACCACCGACAATAAATAGTTATGTACGTCATTATATTCCAAAAAATACAGATTATAAATGTCGTTAGCAATCAACTTTATTTAATTTTACTATTATCATCTTCTCTCTCGCCTCAATCGACCCGAAATATTGGAGTCTCTGTTAATGATTATAGTTTGCAGTTTATAATTAACATTGTATTTAGGTGTGTTTCCACAACTGAACGGATCGGAATTAATAGAAAGTGATTGGAAGGGAATGAAGGAAGAGAATAAAGTTCCTTTCTTATTTGTTAGAATGAATAACTAAAAAGAAAATAAAAATCAACTACTTATGTTTGGAAGTTATATAACAAAAAAGAAAACTAATCAAATATAATTATTAGCTTCACACCTCAATTTCAAGAGATAAATAAAATTAGCTTTTAAGAGGAGAATTAAAGGGGAGTTATTCCCCATAATTAAATTTCATTCCCATAGTACTTAGTACCCATACAATGAAAGCAGTTTCCTTCCCTATCATTTCCCTTTTCAGAGAATTTCCTATCATTGAAACAAAATGTAAGATTCTAGATCTGGCACAGTGTACAGGAAAAAATAAAATAGAAGTCACCCTCCGATGCGTGTGTATATGCTGTTAATGTACACAAAATAAAAGAAATGTATGCCACTTTTTTTTTTAGAATTTAATTTTAATACATTTACAGTGTAAAATTTTTATATACTATTATTCAATCATATCTTATCACATCAATAAAAGTAGTTGAGTCTTACGTTCACTACTTAAAAAATTATTAAAATTAGACTATTTAATTGGATGTATTAATACATCTTTAATCTGGCAGAACCTAAATTACTTATCAATGTGTAGATAACATTCTAACTGCATTTGTGAGTTGTAACAAATTGTTTCTTCTTCTTTGGTGTTGGTAGCAAACTGTTTCTACTATATATATATATATATATGTTCTTCTTGTTGTTGTTGTTGTTGTTGGTGTTGGCAACAAACTGTTTCTACTACATACATATATGTCCGTGAGTAAAATTATGGGGGTCATTTTAGCTGGGTTGTATGATGTTGTTATCTAATAGAGTAATGTTAAATATATAACTAAATTGTACAATAAATGCATACCACATACCTTATTATCATTGGATTTGATGAATGAATGGGATGAGTGAGAATCACACATCACATCCAATGGTGATAAAGTGTGTGATGTATATTTGTTATACAATTTTGCTATATATACATTATTATATCTAATAGCTATGGCAAGTTGCAATAGTTATACAGGCGTAAGTTTTTTATTTTTATTTTATTTTTTAATGAAATTTGATCATTACAAATTGAAAGTTTTTCGAAACATTGATCCCATCAAAATTTAAAATTATGACTTCATTGAAATTATTTAGCCCCTCACCATTAACTTATTTTTAGTGGCCTATAGATTGAAAGTTGACATCACATAAATCGTATACAAAACAATTTCTTGTTCATAAAAAATTATATAGCATAAGTTTATATATTTTAAAATTAACATAATAGATAATTATAATCAAGGAATGGATTTCCCCTTTTTTTTTTCACACGCTCTTCTAAATACTTGGCAGTTCTAACAACTTAGCCATCTCAGTACGGAACAATTATTCACATGTAAAATTTATAATAATACATTGTGTATGAATGAAAATGAAAGATAGTTGGAAAGACAAACATGTACCTATGAAATGAAATATTACTGTCCATGTTTTGCACAAGTGCAGTGCAACAGAATAGAAGTGGAGAGTTGAATAGTAGCCACAAGTTGGCGCGAAAGCAGAGGAAGGAAAGAAGAAGAAGCTGGCGAAGTTACAGGGCCTGTTGATTCAGCCACTGCCCACTCGATGGATCCGCATTCTCATTCTCTCATTCACATTCACTTCCACTTCCACTTTCACACCATGCATCTCTTCTCTCTTTCTTTCTTTTCTCTTTTTTCCATCCCTTTCTCTTCTTAATTTGTATCCTTCCATTTTCTTCTTCTTCTCATCACATCTCTTTGATATATAGATTCTCTTCTACCATCAATCAGTCATCAACAACTAATGGCAACTTGTCTTCATGAGCAACATACCGCTTAAGGAATCCAACACTGATTCCCACTTTGCACCTCAATAATGGTACGTTTAGTCTTTAGTATTTACTATTACTGATCAATCATGATGCCACCCCACTTAAAACACCATTAACAAAGCCAGAACGTGGGTGAAAACGTTATCATTCTTTGTTTAAAATATGTGTTTATTATAATCTAAATGAGTTTTTTTTTTTTTTGGGTCTCAATTATATGTATATTCATTGCATTGTGATGTTATCTCTATCTGCAGGGGACTCCAGTGAATATCATTGCGGGGTCTCACGTCTGGGTTGAAGATCCAGACGTATCTTGGATTGATGGAGAGGTATCCAAAATCACTGGGAACGATGCTGAAATTCAGACAACCGATGGAAAGAAGGTTTGTACATTTTAGGCTGCCAATAATAACATTGTTCCTTGTTTCCTAATATTTAATTCCTCCCCCCCCCCCAAAAAAAAAAAAAAACTTTAGATGTCCAAAATATACATGCATGAATGGGTTTGTGGTAAATTTATAACTTATAGATAGGTTACCCCCAACCACTTTGACAAATCACACTAGCGTTCAGGAATAATTGCCAGCCACACTTGTTCCTGTCTTGGCCAGAGGTAGAGAGAGTGGGAGAGGCAGCCAAAGAAAGAGAGGTGGGTCTGGTCTTTGGGTTGAGATGAACCTGCCTCACCCCATCCCCTACTATCACATTTATAGGGGACAAAGGTAGTACCTATTATCAATACGGGTGATGAGGCGGGCTTGGGTTAAGTGGGTAACGAATCTAGACGGACCACAGGCACCCCAGCCTCGAGCTCTAAGAGATCGAAGGGGCTATGAAATGTCTAAGCTTAAGTAAGGAAGGACGGAGAATCAAGGGACCTGGAAACCGGACTTGGTTTTCATCTGTTTCACAAGTTAATAGAAAAGAAAGAGCAAATGAAATGATAATGACATTACAGGAATGGTTTACCTCTCCTTTATGATCATTCAATGGTGATGCTTGTACTTAGTAACTTCCATCCCAGGTCATCAGCTAAACAAAAAATTGCACTGTCAGGTTAATATAATAATAGGTGTAGCTGAACTTCAATTGGTCTCTGGAAAAGAAAAATGAAAGGGAATAAACACCAAAAACTAACAAGGGAAGAGATCCATATATGATCGTTCTCTCTTCCTCCTTGACTTTTTCTAGCTTGGGGTGCTTGAGCTTTAGATCATCGTTAGGATATTCAATCTTAACTACCTGAAAATATATTGCCAAAATCATGGCCAGGGTTGTAAGCTAATTGAATTATTGCCATCAGGTTCTGCTTGTGTTAGAAAACAATAAACATTCTTAAAGTCTTGGAGGCGTTCCTTTGTGGAGGAATTGTTTTTATTCTCATGCTTCTATTTTGGCTATTTCAAGGTTGTCGCAAAGTTGTCAAAAATATATCCCAAAGATATGGAAGCTCCTGCTGGCGGAGTGGATGATATGACTAAGCTTTCCTACTTGCATGAGCCTGGAGTCCTGGAGAACTTAAAAAGTAGATATGAATTGAATGAAATATATGTAAGGCTTTCTTCCAATTTAATATGATTAGATCGAGCAAAGTTTATCTTCTGAAAATGTTGTGACCTATTTAGTTAATTGCCATGGCAGACATATACTGGAAATATTCTGATTGCAATAAATCCATTCCAAAGATTACCTCATATTTATGATGCACACATGATGCAACAATACAAGGGAGCACCATTTGGAGAACTGAGCCCTCATGTATTTGCAGTTGCTGATGTTGCATACAGGTAACTCCGAGATTTCTTCCAATGATCAAAATTCCATTTCTATCATTGAAACAAATTTTTAACTTGATGATTTCATGAATATCAGGGCAATGGTTAATGAAGGAAAGAGCAATTCAATTCTGGTCAGCGGGGAAAGTGGAGCTGGTAAAACTGAAACTACAAAAATGCTTATGCGATACCTTGCATTCTTAGGTGGTAGGGCTGCCACTGAAGGACGAACAGTGGAACAACAAGTTCTTGAAGTATGATTCAATAAATCATTCATGTTTTAAATCTAAGGAAATTTCCATTCTTTTTCCCTCTACCAATGAAATTCCTTTTGTTCGCCTTGAATTTTGACTAATTTGAGACTTCTGTATTAACTGATGTGAGTGCAGTCAAATCCAGTTCTAGAAGCATTTGGCAATGCTAAAACTGTCCGAAATAACAATTCCAGGTGAGTCTTTTTTACATGTGCTACAAATAACATCATGTTTTATTCTCTATGACAGACAGATGCATAAATTAACTTTGAAGTGTTTCTTTCTTAATGCGATGTGGGCAATAAAGGATTCCTTGTGTTTCAATAAAGGATATATTACATGCTGCAAATATAATTAACTTTGTTTCCAGTTTGTCCCATTGCATGTCCTCAATTCTCTATCATACTGCCAAAGTCGATGTGTTAATGATGGCAGTTAAATTGATTGCTGTTTATGAATTCTGTTTTACAGAACTGGAACATAACAACTGCTACATTATGCATGCTTAGCGTTTAATCTATTGCCAAAGGATTAGTTTCAAATTTTCCTTGTCTTAATGGTGCAGTCGATTCGGTAAATTTGTTGAGATTCAATTTGATAAGAGTGGAAGAATCTCAGGAGCAGCCATTCGAACATACCTCCTAGAGAGATCCCGGGTTTGCCAAGTAAATGATCCTGAACGCAATTACCACTGCTTTTATCTTCTTTGTGCTGCACCACAGGAGGTAACATGCTGTACAATCTACTTGTTGTCAATTCACTTAATTATGTATTGTAAACTGATTGCTATCTCTGCTAACAGGAAGTTGAGAAATACAAATTAGGAAATCCTAAAACATTTCACTACCTTAACCAGTCAAAATGCTTTGAGCTAGCTGATGTAAGTGATGCTCGTGAGTATCTCGCCACTAGGAGAGCTATGGATATTGTTGGAATAAGCCAGAAAGAGCAGGTATTTTTTTTCCCAGATAAGGATTTAGCTTCTTCATAGAATGATTAGCTTCTTACCTCTTTACTTTCCTTTATTTTCTTTTGTCAGGAAGCAATTTTCAGAGTAGTTGCTGCAATTCTTCATATTGGTAATATTGATTTTGCCAAAGGAAAGGAAGTTGATTCATCAATACCAAAAGATGACAAATCAAAATTCCACCTGAAAACTACTGCTGAGCTTCTCATGTATGGATGCCAACGTATTAAGACTCACCATGTCCATATGATATTCATTTGCCTTTAAGATGATTGTCATTACTGGATTTCGCACTTTATCAGGTGTGATGCTGATGCCTTGGAAGATGCATTAGTCAAGCGTGTCATGATCACCCCTGAGGAAGTTATAAAAAGGAGCCTTGATCCCCAAAGTGCATTAGTCAGCAGAGATGGCTTGGCAAAAACAATATATTCTAGGCTCTTTGACTGGTAACATGCTGAAAATAGAAACAAATCCATCATTTCTTTGTTACTTCTACCTGATACTTGAACCAATAATGTGGTTGTTAACAGGTTGGTGGACAAGATTAATAATTCAATCGGGCAAGATGCCAATTCAAAATCTTTGATTGGGGTCCTTGATATCTATGGTTTTGAAAGCTTTAAAACCAACAGGTAATACATAGTTTTTGAACAATAAACATGCGTATCCACAGAAGTGCATCAACGAGATTTCATTACTCAAGATATTGAAAGCAATCTCTGCTTGTTTTCAATTCTTTGTAACTCATTTTCAGCCTATCATGCTCTGCAGCTTTGAGCAGTTTTGCATTAATTTCACAAATGAGAAGTTGCAGCAACATTTCAATCAGGCAAAGTATCATACCACAATAAACTCTTAAAATTTGCTCATGACCATCATATCCCTGCTTAATATGTTTTTTATGATGAACTTCAGCACGTGTTTAAAATGGAACAAGAAGAATATACAAAGGAGCAAATCGATTGGAGTTACATTGAATTTGTTGACAACCAGGATGTTTTGGACCTTATTGAAAAGGTTTTCTTTCTCCTTTTTCAATTCCCTTAAGGGCTTGAGGATGCCTAGCTCATTTTCAGTTTGAAAGCTGTCAACTTAGATGAAGCTTTTTTCTTTTGCAGAAACCTGGTGGAATCGTTGCTCTCCTTGATGAAGCTTGGTAAAATACATTTTATCCTCAGATATTCTTCCTTTAAAGGACGGAAGGCCATAGCTTGCTATATGATTTTTGACTTTCTTCTTTGGGTTGTGATAATTGGACATGATCCAGTTTTTTTTCTTGCTGTTTTGAATCTAAATCAGCTTGCTAAATAAAATATTGAATTTATGCCCTCATTCTCACTTCCCCCACCTTTGGTCTTTCAGCATGTTTCCAAAGTCAACACATGAAACATTTTCAAACAAGCTGTATCAAACATTCAAGAATCACAAGCGCTTCATTAAGCCAAAATTGTCTAGAACAGATTTCACTATTTCTCATTATGCCGGCGAGGTATGGCTTATTGTCATAGCATTAGCTTCAGGATCAGATTTCACATTTTTGCTGATTCATTTTAACTGTCATTAATGTGCAGGTGCAATATCAGTCTGATCAATTTTTGGACAAAAACAAGGATTATGTTGTTCCTGAACATCAAGATTTATTGAGTGCTTCCAAATGTCCTTTCGTAGCAGGCCTTTTTCCTCCACTTCCAGAAGAGACATCAAAATCTTCAAAATTTTCTTCAATTGGCTCTCGTTTTAAGGTATCATTCTTAGTTTTCATTGTTAAACTTTTGGACTTTGTCACAATTTACAATAAACTTCTAGCATGAACATGTACAAAGCCACGACAGCGCCTACAAAAATTGAACTGTATTTTTACTAACTGGAAGCTAACACACCATGTTTTCACATCCTGAATGGTGCAGCTTCAACTACAGCAACTAATGGAAACACTAAACTCTACAGAGCCTCATTACATTAGATGTGTGAAACCAAACAACCTCCTCAAGCCTGCAATTTTTGAGAATGTCAACATTATGCAACAACTTCGCTGTGGTGTGAGTACATTTTGATGTTCCTCCTTTATTTCATTCCTTGGGCAATGGTTTGTACAAAAGTATATCCATAGTTTCTTCTTGTTTTCAACCTTTCTTCAGCTGTCTCTAATGGTTTTCCCTGCAGGGTGTTTTAGAGGCAATCAGAATCAGTTGTGCTGGCTACCCTACTCGTCGTCCATTTTTTGAATTTATCAACCGTTTTAACCTCCTTGCTCCAGAGATCACAGAAGCACAGTAAGAACTCTTCTACTAAATCTTTTATGCCTATGTGAAAGGAAGATTTGGCTTGATGTTTTCAAGCATTTTGTACCAAAGTTTGAGAGTGTTAATCTACTACATTTTTCCACCTATGGCAGCAATGATGAGAAGGCAGTTTGCCATAAAATTCTAGAAAAGATGGGGCTTATAGGATATCAGGTACTTAGAAACATTTCACCCGAATAATTAGTTTGCTTGTGTTCTTGTTTGTAAATATCTTTATGTTCTCAAGGCCTTAGCAACGACTACAAGTGTACAACTTATGGATAATGAATGCCATCTTTTTCAGCTTAAACTAATGAATGTCAACCCCAGTATTGGATAATCATTTACGATACATAGATGTATTATATTTATGCTTTGCTCACATTCATAGCCACAAAGCTCATTTGATTGGTTGTCAACTGTTGTAGATTGGAAAAACAAAGGTATTCCTAAGAGCAGGTCAGATGGCTGAACTAGATGCACGGAGAGCTCAGGTACTCAGTAATGCAGCGAAAACTATCCAAATGCGTGTACGAACCCATCAAGCTCGTAAACATTATCTTGCATTGCGGAAGAAGACCATATACGTGCAGTCTTTGTGGAGAGGTGAACTACTTTACATGTTAAATGGCCTAAGTCATTTGTTATGATAGGTGCAATATCATATGAACTTCCCTAAACAGAATGGTGTAACTCAGCGTCACAGGACATCTCACTGCTTAACTAGGCTCCTTTCTTTACATATATGATATATCTAATATGCATGGTATATTCTGTAGGAAGACTTGCATGTAAACTTTATGAAAACATCAGGAGGGAGGCAGGTGCTCTGAAAATTCAGAAGAACGTCCGCAGACATGAAGCAAGGAAAGCCTATACTAAACTCCATGCATCAGTACTTACATTGCAAACAGCTTTGAGGGCAGTGGCTGCCCGGAAAGAGTTCAAGTTTAGGAAACAAAGTAAAGCTTCCGTCATTATTCAGGTTAGACTTGACTACTATACTAGACTACTATACAGTATTCAGCATTTAAATACTTTCTCCGAAATTTGCAGGCTCGGTGGCGGTGCCACAAAGCTGCTAAATATCACAAGAGGCTCAAGAAAGGTGCAGTAGCCGCACAATGCCGATGGAGGGGGCGTATAGCGAGGAAGGAGCTCAGGAAACTGAAAATGGTGAGTTTCTATGTTTTGCATGATTCTTAAATAATCTTTGTCTATCCTATAATTTACTGGGATCCTCATCAATAGATTAGTAACAATGCAATGCATTGAACCTACACAATTCAAGTCACACATTTCCAAAGATACTGTCTGATTTTTATTTTTTTTTCAAATTACAAAAGTGAATTTCATAAAAGGAAAACAATGAGAGAAAATAAAGTTTTCTTCTGATCTACAAAATTGAAATTGGATTTTACTTTCCACTCCCGAATTTTGTAGCATAAATTTGAACTCTCTTCCTATTTTCTATTTTAGTTTCCTTAACTATCACAATATCATGAAATGGAACTCGTGAAGTTTGTACAAAATAAACATTCTACTGAACAACAAAAGAGAATATCAAGTCCACCTTGGGCCTGAAGCTGAAAAGTCATGCATTATTTCTGTTTACAAGATCTTACCTTTTTCACTTCTTGTTTGTTTTGTGAATGATTAAATGAACTAATTAAACTGCTCCTGCATGACTCATTGTGTAATATTTACACTTTTATTGTTTTCTTCCTGATTTTTTTGTATCTTTCTCTTTCTCTCTAATCTAAGTTGACACTTGTTTTGATTTGCTTTAGGCTGCAAGAGAAACTGGTGCACTTCAAGAAGCAAAGGACAAGCTTGAAAAGAGGGTGGAGGAACTCACTTGGCGTCTCCAACTAGAAAAAAGTTTAAGGGTGAGATATTAATTTCGAAATTAGATATAATTTGGTAGATTTTGTTGTTCTGATATCTTTCAGTCATGCATATTGTAAAGCATGTTATGCGAGTGCGGTATAAAAAGAAGGGGCAGTAAAAGACCAATCTTTGCTACTGACCAAGTATCCTCTCAATTATAACACCTAAAGAAAACTATGTGGAATCCTGCAGACCAACCTAGAAGAATCCAAAGCACAGGAGATGGCAAAACTGCAGAATTCACTGCAGGAGATGCAGAGCAAAGTTGATGAAACTAATGCTATGCTTGCCAAGGAGCGACTGAATGTAAAGAAAGTTGTTGAAGAAGCACCTCCTGTTATTAAAGAAACTCATGTTATTGTTGAAGACACTGAGAAGATTGACTCACTAACAGCGGAAGTTGAGAGCCTAAAGGTAATCAAGTTCAGTCTGATATGGTCAAGTTCTTGTTAGGTGTTACATGATTATCACATCTAAATGATGTTGCTGAGGCTTTATCTTTGCACAGACTTCCCTTGATTCGGAAAAGCATAAAGCTGATGAATTTGAAAAGAAATACAATGAAGCCCAAGCTTATAGTGAAGAAAAGAGTAAAGCTTTAGAAGACACAGAGAAGAAGGTTCGTCAGCTTCAAGAATCACTGACCAGGTATTATCAATAACGAAATATAAACCCAATGTTGCTGTCTTTCCATGCTAATCAACAATGATCAACAGTAAAAATAATTCATTATATAGATGATTCATGTTTTAAGATCTTGAAAACTTCAGAAGTGGATCTCTTGTAACATAGATTTGCTTCCTCATGAGGAGTATAAAATTATTTGCTAACTGATCATTATTCTTTCTTTGTTTCTCTTCCTTTGGTAAAAATAAAATAGAATTATGCTGGAAGAATTTATATCTGATACCCAAAATTTTATTTTAAAAAAGTAATGTCAAGTGACTCATATTCACCCTTAATTTTCTGAGAAGAATGACCAAAATTCTCGTAATTGTTTGATTAGGCTAGAAGAGAAGATTACTAATTTAGAATCAGAGAATCAGGTTCTACGTCAACAAGCTGTGTCCATAGCACCTAATAAGTTCCTCTCAGGCCGCTCCAGATCAATTATGCAGGTACTCCTTGGAATGAATCTTCCATAGATGATATTAATATGAATCTTAAAGATGGTTTAAATGATTTTCTTTTTTCTATTGGTAGAGAGTTGAGAGTGGGCATATTGCAGTGGAAGCAAGGCCATCTTTGGTAACTAAATTTATTTGATTCTTTGTTACTTTCCCTGGGTAAATTATGCACATGTGGACTTGACTTGTTTTATTTCACCTGATAAACCAACCAGGATATGCATAGCCCATCAATGAACCACAGGGAATCCTCTGAAGTGGAGGATAAACCACAGAAGTCACTGAATGAGAAACAGCAGGAGAACCAAGAGTTGCTCATTAGATGTATTGCACAACATCTGGGCTTTGCTGGGAATAGACCAATTGCTGCCTGTATCATATACAAATGCCTATTGCATTGGAGATCATTTGAAGTTGAGCGTACTAGCGTTTTTGATCGTATAATCCAAACTATTGGGCATGCAATTGAGGTGCAAAATGCATCAACTTTCAAGTGCTACTTCTCTCTTTTTTTTAAAATTTTTTTTTCTTGCTCTCCTTTCTTAACACGTTTCATTTCACTAAAGTATTTTATATGGACTTCAGACACAGGATAACAACGATGTCTTGGCTTATTGGTTATCCAATGCCTCTACACTTCTCTTGTTACTGCAGCGGACACTTAAGGCAAGTGGTGCTGCTGGAATGACGCCTCAACGCCGTCGTTCTTCATCAGCAACCCTATTTGGGAGGATGACACAAGTAAATATAACTTCTCATTTGTACATATTAGAAACTTACCTTTTCAGATAAGCATAGTGTTTCCTATGTATTGTTTCAGAGTTTCCGTGGAGCTCCGGCGGGAGCCAACCTTTCCCTAATCAATGGCAGCATGCATGGTGGAGTGGATTCACTAAGACAAGTTGAGGCCAAGTACCCAGCATTGCTTTTCAAGCAGCAGCTTACAGCTTATGTGGAAAAGATATATGGAATGATTAGAGATAATTTGAAGAAAGAAATTTCTCCCTTGCTTGGATTATGCATACAGGTATCACGGTTTCTTTCATTTATTTACATTGGGGTAAGATTCTATGAACATGTCTATCATGCATGCATGCGTTCAGAAACTTAACAAACTTGTCATTTGCCAAGATTCTTTTCAAAGCATAACTGTTTGTCTGTGATGATGAGGCAGGCACCAAGAACATCCAGAGCGAGCTTGGTCAAGGGATCATCACGTTCAGTTGCAAACACTGAAGCCCAGAAAGCTTTGATTGCTCACTGGCAAGGGATAGTTAAGAGCCTTGGGAACTTCTTAAATACTTTGAAAGCAAATCATGTTAGTAGAACAACATTTGCCATCATCTGTTTTTCTTTTCCCCTTTTTTGCTTTCTTACAACAGTTTGTTTTTGCTTGCAATGCTTCCAATAGAATTAAATACATGATTACACTGGAATTAAGGTATAATGTAAAGTTGATTTATGTCAATAATTAAAATAAGGAAGCATGTGCAAATTTGTAACAAGAAGGGAGGTCCACATAATTTTGTTAAACCTTTAGGAGGTTGTTTTGTGGATTTCATCTTCTTTCCTTATTTTATTTGCATTTTTCTAGTAAGTTGTGTTTGCGATGTTTGAGTAAAATATGTCAGTTATGATTTTTCCACTTTCTGCTTCATTTTGACAGGTTCCCCCATTTTTGGTTCGCAAGGTGTTCACACAGATTTTCTCTTTCATCAATGTCCAGCTCTTCAATAGGTTAGTTTGGTCTAATTTCCATAATTTTGGGGTAATTTTTGGTTCTGCAAATTGTAATAATTATAGTCTCAAATATTCATTTTTTCCAATTTACAGCCTTCTTTTGAGACGGGAGTGCTGTTCATTTAGTAATGGAGAATATGTGAAAGCCGGTTTGGCTGAATTGGAGCATTGGTGTTATAAAGCAACAGATGAGGTGCATTATATTTCACATTGCTGTTAGTGTTATACTAGTTCTACTATTTCATAAATACTAAACCCACCTCTCACCCTTATCTCTTGGGCGGGTAAACTACAGTATGCAGGTTCAGCTTGGGATGAGCTCAAACATATAAGACAAGCTATTGGATTTTTGGTATCTATCTATATCTACATGCACTGGTTATATGCCATCCGTAAGGTACTTGTTCTAATAGTCAGATAGTTAAAGTAATACAAACTAATCTTTCCTGCCCTTGATATAGGTAATACATCAGAAACCAAAGAAAACGCTGGATGAGATAAGTCATGACCTCTGCCCAGTAAGTGAAAGCTGTCTTTCTACTTACTAGTTCATCACTTTTCGGAATACCTGGCTACAATGGTCAGTTTCCTATTTACAGGTCCTCAGTATACAGCAGCTATACCGTATAAGCACCATGTACTGGGATGACAAGTATGGCACACACAGTGTGTCCCCTGATGTAAGCACTCACAGTAAACTATTACCCAAACTAGTCATGTGTTCCAGATAGCAGTACGTTGAGCTTTTCCTTATCAATTTTTCATCTAGGTAATATCCAATATGAGAGTGTTGATGACTGAAGATTCAAATAATGCAGTTAGTAACTCTTTCCTGTTGGATGATGATTCAAGGCAAGCCATAGATATTGTTTTTTAAGCCCTCGCTAATATTTGATTTGATTCCCATCTTATTATTTCTGTGATCAAATAATACTTTATAGTTAGTTTAGAGAATAAAGTCTATGCATCTACTTTGCATTTTGCAGTATTCCGTTTTCTGTTGATGACATAGCAAAGTCAATGGAACAGATAGACATATCAGATATAGAGCCCCCACCATTAATTCGTGAGAACTCTGGGTTTAGTTTCTTGTTGCCACTGTCAGATTGACGGCTTCCATTGCATCGAGATATGGAGTTAAGTTGGATGCTATCAGTGGATGCTGAAATTTTTTTGCTATGCTTACATCAGGGAGAAAATTGTATTTAACATTATTTCTTAGCTGTTTTAAAAAGGGATCAGATAGTGCAGATCTTCTTAAGTCGTGCAGCTAGCTTTTTGGGGTGGGGGTAAGCAACTGATAGCCTTTTTTTTTCCATTAAAATTTCACCATCTCCTTTTTATTTGGGCTTGTCACTTGTGTCAGCATTGTCTGACCTAGAATAAGATTTTGTAACTAGAAAATATAGGACTTTTCACCAAAATACGGCAATGAATGCAACAAAACACATAATTCTAATTTTTTGTTAGAGCTACTTATTCACATTTTCCTTTCTTTCATTGCTTTCAAGCTCACTACTTTTAACCTATGACTATAAAATTGTGTCACTAATTGGCTCTGATTTTCTGCCACTTCCCAAGATATCTTGCAGTCCCTTCGTGGAATTAGGCCTCTTATATAACATTATATATGGGTGCAATCTGTGAGTTCGAAGTTTCTACTAGTTCTACTATGGTCTCATAGTTCATAGGAATCATGTTGCATTCTTTAACTATCAAATGGCTTTTCACGATTGAGTATTCCTTTAATTGAAAAAATACACAATGTATCTGAAAACTAACGTTTAAAGCCTTGCTGTCAGTAGAAACGAAACTACCACCTTGAGCACAATGCAGGTTTTCAATGTTTTAGGGCCATCAGTTACCTATGAACGAAATTCATTAAGCTGCTATTAGCAAACAAAACCATATTCAATTCAATATTACTTAAAATAGAACCCAAAGTTGTTGTGACTGCTCCATCTGCAAAACTAACACCAGATACTTCTACCAAAACATACACCAAATGCAAAGAAGCTAAAGCCTTCGGTTCCATTATATCGAGATTAAAAACAAAATGACAGAAGTCATTGCACCTATATATCAAAAAGAGAGGTTTCTCACTTGACAGAAATCATGTCCAATGTTGTCGCGTCACACTGTCACAGATAAAGATACTGGCCAAGCTGGTAGAAAGCAAGGAACTACTTTGCTAGATTCCCATGAAATGGAAGCTCCACGGCCCTGATAATTAACCAGTTCCACCGTTTTGGTCTCCAAATCACACAGAAAAATGTTCCACCCCGATCTGATGAAGACAGTTGAAGAATTCTGAGGAAGAAAGGATAATATCTGGGCTTCTTTAGAATTCATACTTAAAGGTGGTTTCTGCTTCCATACTACTTTAAAGTTCAATCTCCACCTTAGAACCCACTTGTACCTCAAACGAGTGCAATTACAATAACCGGATGGGTTGTCTCCTTCCTTCTCAAGTACCCATATCTCCAGACCCAAGTTATTGCTCTGACCATATTGCAAAAGACCATCAGACGACTCCCCAAGAACAGATTCCTCATGCTCATGCGATATAGTACCTATCGGTAGTTTCACCAAAGCTATATGCCTGTCTCCAAGACGTGGATCATAAACAGCAAGTTTTCCCCACATTGCAAACCAGTGTACGACCCCACCAACCACCATAGCAACTGTCCTCGGGCGCAATGCAAAAGATGTAGAGCACATCAAAGTGGATTGCTTCCATTTTCCAGTTTTTGATGAGAAAGTCTCAATGGAGACAGTGTTGCGTTCCTTGAGTTTGCATTCACATTTAGCACGGATCACCTTGTAGCAGATATTATCATCAACAGACTCCTCAACAATCAATGCCATGCACATAGTTTTATAGAACTGCTGTGGTTCTGGGAGTTCAATTTGTTGCTTGGTCATGGTATTATACACAAAATACATCTTTGGATGGCGACCAGAAAGAATAATGCCTTTGGAACAGTCAATGAAGTAGCCAAGTTGTTTGAGGATTCCTGACAGCTTCAAATCATCACCCTCTTTACAAGTTGACAAGAACGGAAGGGCAGGCTCCCAAGGAGGGCGACGGTAACCATCCCGAGGTCTTCCAAGATATAAAAAGTTGCATACAAAGAAACCCAAAAGCCGAAAGTTTTGTCCCCACTGGCTCAAGTAGCAACGACGGAATGAAGAACTGCTTATTACACGCAGCCATCTTTTTGATACAAGAATGAGTTTGTGGATAGTTGATGGTGGTAGTCGAAGCAAGATCTCATGCAAGATGTCATCACAGTTCAGCACAGCATAAACACTATTACGATTCATCCTCTCCATTTATGTTCAGGGAAGTTATATCCAACTAAGCATATGCTAACTGCATCTTCGAAAGAGCTCACAATTAGTAGAGTTCAGACATATCTTTAATAGATAACAGAATGCTTAAGCTCATTCATTGATTAAAAACAAAAAAGGGATTGAAAGCAACTGCATTGTGAAATGCAAATCAATTTATTCAGACATTTAAGCCAAAACTTTAATACAACTTACATGCATTGCTTGGACAAGTCTATAAGATGGGCATTGCACAACATGCAGGTCATTAACAGATAAACTAATTTCATTATTTTTTTGGGGCTTACTAAAGACAACTGAAGATGGGTTTAATATCAGTATAGAGAGTGTGAAGTATGTTACAGTGGGCTTGTTTGGATGTGCTTCTCATAAAAGATCTTTTTTTAATTGGTCTTTTTAATTAAGATCTTTTGAAAAAGTCAAAGTTAATTTATATATGAATGTAATATTAAAATATCTTTATTTATTGCTAAACATTTTTTTATGTTATAAAAAAAATTCAGAAGACAAAAATTCTGACTTCTCAAACAAGATATCATTTTGCTTCTTCTTTTTTTTTTTAGTGATTCTGTTTTAACTTAAAAAAATTACCCAAACATACCAAAACAACACAAAAAAAAAAAATCTTTTCTTTTATTAAAAGAGATCCTTTTTTATAACAAAAAAGCACAAGCTCAATGTTTCATCTTAACTAGAATCTTATGAGAACGAAAACAATATGAGCTTAACACAAACGAAGGGAACAATAATATATCCTTTCAGCACAACTAGTAGTATGATGATAGCAGAAAACAGCTCAAGAAACTTACTCATGCGACACTCTGTTCTCCTACATTTCTGAAACTACGAGGTTACGAGGTACTTAGCAGCACAATTTTCATTAAAAACAGCTCCTAATCAGAGATTAGATTTCTGCAGCTTTGATTATGAAGCCCTCATTTTTCACACTAACTAACCTCTAATTGGGAACATGTGAACACTGATTTTTATTATCATCCATCCCTTCCGGAAAGAAATCTTACAGTGATAGTAGTGAACAAGAAACCCATCCATTTGAAATCTAAAACAGATTAAAATGAAAACCCAAACATCAAATCAAACAGAGGAGAAAGGGTAAAGTAGAAGACCTCACTCATTTGAGGCTTCAAACGCTAGTGTTGAAGAATTTGGTAACAACAATAGCAGCCGTCATCAAGTGCGTATGAGCCGTGCTGCATGTTGTGTCGCTTGACTCATCGTTCAAACAAACGGTTTCCATAGCAGAATCACGCTTTTCGAACCTGCTTTTTCTTTCGAACCTCGTAGAGTGCAAGTGTAAATGTAGGTGTTAATCCATGTTATTGGGCTTTCTTTCACCGAGTGACAGGTCTGTGATGAAGTCATCTGTCCTCCATTTGGTGGCTTTGTATTGGGAGTTGGATCTTACATTTTAAGTTGGGCCACATTGATGTTCTTGATGGGCCAGACAATGAACCTTCGAACCAAACATGACCCACAATAACTGCTACGCCTACGTTATTCTCTAATCCCAGATAATTGAATTTTTGTGCGTCGATGTGTTAAATGGGACAGGCTTCAACCAATAAAAAGGGTCAGGCTTGTTTGTACTTAAAGCCCTTTACATAACTTCACATTATGCCCGACCAAAAACTTCTTATGGACCCAAAAGAAAAGCACTCATATTTTTCAGGTTAAAAAAAGCATCCATGGCAGCCGAGGCGTTGGCTTAGCGGTAAAATCACCGCCTCTTGAGTAGCTGCACCAGGGTTCGACTCTAGCAGAGCTAGTGTCAAAGAGACCCAACCTGTTCGAGCCCTAGCAAGAGCTGGGAGGATGCTCAAAAAATCCTCCCCCACCCCCCCGGCGCGTGACAAAAAAAAATGTAGCATCCATGACAATTGGAGGCCAGCACAAACTGTTGATAGCACTACCTCTATATAGAACTGCACCGGGTTTCACCGGGTTTGACTTGTGGAGAAAAATGAACCCAAACCCCCCCTCCAACACCCCCTCCCCCCGACCCTAAAAAAAAAAAAAGTTCCATGCACTTGAGGCCTAGAACAAATGGCAAAGTGTTGTCACTCTTTAAGGATGTGCCCCCGAGCTACTGTAGAACCCCCGAACAAAAAAAAAAAGCTTCTTCATACTTATTTACATGTTTATTACTAAATATAAATTAGTCATTGTATTTTGTATTTTTACAATGCAAAAATTGGATAACCTTGAATAAACTTTTTTTTTTCTAAATAGTATCCGATCCTTAAGACAACATGCGTTAAAATATCCTTTTTGTCCTTTTTTTAAAAAAAAAAAAAACTTGGGGCTACTTACCTACTAAGCATTTTAGGAGGTTTTTCTTTTTTTTCATTCTCTTCATATGGATTAGGGAGTTTGACAAATATCCTATCTGTATATTTTCCAATGTAGTTTGTAGTATATGGATTAAATTTTCATTCTCAATAGTTAATACTACTTTTAGGAATATCATTTTTAAAGATAGTTTTCTTTTTCTAGGCATGATGTTTAGATGCGTTTGATACTCTGCTGAATTCTTCATAATCCTTTACTATATACTTAGGAATGAATCATTTAGGTATTCAATGGTATTTTTCAAAAAAGTACCTTAGACACAAAGGCAATGACGACGATAGCGGTGGTTTTGGTAGATATAGTTGTATAGTGGGTGATGGTGGTCCGAAGGGTGATGACTGTGGTAGTAATGGTTTTGTGGAGGAGAAAATAGTGGTCCTATAGCGATGACAAGTAGGATGGTGGTTTGATGACGATGGCCGGATAACATTTTGATGATATTTGTCTTTTATAATGATAATAATAATGATAGAGAAAGATATACAAAGACATACATGTAAATATATCAACTAATCATCGGAGACTCTATTTTCTCCTCCAAGTAAAAGATAAAACTCTCATGCGAGCCTTGTTTTCTTTTTCATTTTCTCTCCTTACTTTTCTATTGATCCAAATAAGAGAAAATCTCCCTCTCTCTTCATTTTCTTCTCCCCTATTCTCTACTTCCCATTTCCAATTTATCCAAACAAAGAGTAAACCTCACAACAGATTGGCGCATCATGGTTATAGTTTTGAGGTTTATCGTTCAGTTTAGCTCCTTCCCCCCCCCCCCCCTCCCCCTCTCTTAAACAAAGCCATCAATAATTAAAGTTACTAAACTCTAATTAATATACTTTGAGTTATCTTGTATTATTATAAGACAGAGTTCTTTAAAATTTTTGTTTATATAAATCAAATTCAAAACCTTATTTGAAAAAAAAAAAAAAAGTAAGTGCAGAATCACTTCAACCGATTAAACTATTGATAATTAATTTCAATTCCATTTTAAATCTTTTTAAGGCGCAGTATGGTTCGTTGTCCGTACAGCTTCCTTGGTACGTGTGTTGTCTCAAATTTACGGGAGGATCAATCGCACTAACGTTGAAACGTTCAACATGTTTATTGGATTATTGCCTTTAAAGTGAGTAATTTAACATTTTAATATTTTATACATAATGTGCGCGTGCTACCAGAATAGTTGGATCAGCACTCGGATAATAATAAGAATAATTGTCTCCACATAATAATTGAGACTAGCAAGTTGCAATGGCTGTGATTCATATTATATAATATTTAAACATATATGGTAGCCAGTGGCCAATCAAATTTGGATCCACCCTTCTCAGTCCTGGCATCGCCAATGGTTATTAAGTTTTGTGCCGAGAAGGTGATCCGGAGTTGTTTGTAGGGTAATGATATTTTTAATCAGTTTTATTGCTTCTGATTTTTTGATAATAAAACAAGAAAAGCACACCTTGCAGCACACACATTTTATAGTGGGATAAGTATAACATGTAAGTGTTATTCCGTGCAAAATATTATTATCCTTGATCGCATTTCGGTTGTCCACTAAAGAGGGGGAAGAAAAACTCACTTTGGTTTCTTTTGGGAAAGAAAAGAGGAAAATAATCTGTGGTGCTCTTGCTTTCTTAATGCCTTTATGGTTTCAGATTTTGGCTGGCGAATGCCAAACACTGAAATAGGAAGACTGTTTGCCAACCAATCCGCCTCCAACATATATGGTTAAGAAAGAAACTAGAAATTAAAGTATTCGCAAATTATATCTTTCTCACCTCTTACGTTCATTCATAAGTGATCTATTAAAATAAATATCTAGATATATTATTTTATGCATAAATTTAACAAATAAATAAAAAATATATTTATTTTGATGAGGGGGTCCTTTTTTTGTAAGAGAAAAAAGCACTTCACTTGACCCACTTTTTTTTTTATTTGGCCTGACTTGACCCACTTTGTACCAAATCCGCAAGTTAAAAATCATGGACACTATCTTCTGCAACAAAATCAGCCTTCGCAACCGCGCTTCATACTTTCTATAAAGATTTACCAAGTCCATTTCAAAACAAATATTTTTTAAAAAATTTATTCATAAAGTGATGTAGCAAAATAAATATTCAAACTTTATCAAAAAAAAAATTCAAATATAAAATAAATATCTAGCTGCATCACTTTATGAATAAATATGAAAAAGACATTTCTTTTGATCAAGAGAAAATACTTTTTTATCAGAGAGAAAGCTTCACTTGACCCACTGCAAAGGAGAAAAGTTCTTAAACTCTTTGAGAGTTTTGCATTAAACACATAGAACAATAATTAAAATTAATATGTTGAATAATAGATAGTATAAAGCTATATTTGTGAATATTTAAAAATTTCTTTGTAAGGGAAGGATTAGATAAGGGATTGTCTACGCCATTCTTTAGTTTGTAAACATTTATTTTCACGATTTTTTGGAACTAGTCCGGATTCAAGAAGGTTTTGCGATTGAGTAGTGTTACGTGTATAATAAAATTATACAATAATATTATAATAAAACTTATAATGTTGTTTTCTTTTTTGGTAAGAGTGGATAATAATGCACTAAACTACAAAGGCATTGTGAGGGGTGTAATATTGTTATATATCTTTGATATACACTAAACATTATTTTTGCGACAACTCAAAGAGAACTGGTAGATACTTTCCTCACATGCTTAACACCCAGATGAAATCTATTCACTGCTCCTGTCATCTTTGATGAATTAACATAAAAATTATGAAACTAGCTAGCGGGATTGAAATTTTGGATGCAACGATATGCATTGCATTTGTGTAACGAGTTCCTTTGCCCAGTGAAACTTTTTATTGAACAACGTCAAAGCTTGGATTAACTCGATCTGTTCTACATCAGGTAATAGCCATCTTTATTTGTCCCACATAATAGCAGGTAACTACTCAACACACACAATAATGAAATCAAATGCTTGCTCTGTATATGCTTTGCTTTATTAGTCATTACCTGTTTACCGACAAAAAGAGTTGGTCAGGTCCAACTGCATGTGACAAATCAATTTCATATCTAAAAAATCATATAATTTTAATATATTAAAAAGTGAATATATTTACTTATAATTTTTTAAAAATAGTTATTAATATGGAATGAAAGGGAGTACAATAATAAAAAAGTATTTTTAACCCATAATTTAGATGCCATTCTAAACAGGCGGGAATCAATGATTAAATAATTAATTTTAAATTTTAGTTATATATTTGGTAAATATAGTAGACATATGGTAAGTGTGAGATAAATATTAGATTTAACAATAAGATGACTAATATATATATATATATATATAATAGTCCAAGAATTCAAGCCGTGAACCTTAGAAGCCAACCTCACCTCCAAGTCTAGGAATTGAGCTTTGCTGATTGAATATTCGAATTATGTCTAGAAGGCCGCTCTCGCGGTGAGTGTTGGAGGATTCCACATTGATAAGAATGATCTCTGAGGATATCGGAGCTGGTATAGGTTCTATGCGGGAGAAGTTCTACCTTGCTGCGCTTTTGAAGCAAGAGATCTAGTGTTTGGTTTGGGGGACCCGGATATAAATAGGGACAATCTGCTTGTATTCTGTTTGTTAAAGGGGACGGGATATGAGGATGGAAATTTTTTTATTGTAGAGATAAAAATTTTCTGTATTTCTATCCCTCCAAAAAGTGGGAACAGTACAGACGGGACAGGGGGACATAAATTTCCAGTGGTGGTTTTGGCACTGGTCAACTGCCAGCCAACAGCTGATCAACGGTGGTCAACACCGATAAATGAAAAGTCAACATCTGTCCCCGTCTTTATAACCAAACATGATATAGAGACAGTATTTCTTATGTCTCAATCTTCACTGTTCCTGTATTTCTGGCCCCGTCCTCTTTACCAAATGCTACCGGTTTTTTAATATATTTTCTCTTTGATATTTTTTGTATCTAATGGTCATAATTCATATAGAGAAAGAAAAAATAATTGCTCCAAATGCAAGTAAATATTTTCGTTCTATCCCGTCCTTAAAAACAGGTCTGTGCAAACTAAGGTATATATACGTTCCATTTCTATCACCCACTAAATAAAGTTCACACTTGCTCAGAGTCTCTTACAAGTCCTCGTTAGAGTGGGTCAAAACCTCGATAGCAGTTTTTCTTTTTGATAAGAATATAATTATATTTGTCTTTTTTTTTCACATACAAATTCATCAATCAACAATATTATTTAAATCTCTAGTTATTTATATACAATTCCCGTAGTGTCCTGACAAATTTTGAAAAATTAATGTATAAATAACAAGACTGCAATACAAAACTATCCTGCTGTATTATTCTCTTTTTTAAAATCATTTTCTCTATGTTTGTTTCCCATTAAGGGCGTCCATTGCCTCAGATTCTCAATCTAACTCTCACTCTGCCCACTTTTAATTGTCTTTTAAAAAATTAGTCAAAATTTAGTACATTAAAAACTCAATGTATTTGGACACAAAAGTTCACTTTTAACCATCTTTTAGGAAATCAATAAAAATTTGATATATTAGAAACTCAACATATATAAACACAATTTGGATTGTATCCAAATAAATTAAATTTGTAATGTGCCAAATTTTTTCTGATTCCGTAGAAAATAGTTAGAAGTAAATGAAAATCATAGTAAATTTAGTAAAACCAAATTGGTTAAAAGAATATTCTTTTCTATTCATATCATCACATCTTATCCAATGATATATGAACTATAAGTCAGCATGATATCCCATGTTCTATGAATAAAATTAACATTTCTCATACAAATTAATGAAGTGGATTTGGTTATCCTCAAAGGTGGAGTATATTTGAAAAACTAAAGGGTATAATCATCATATAGTTACTGTCGCCGTCTAGAATTTCATAAATGGATTAAAAACAGTACTTTAATCCTTAGATTAGTAAACTTGTGAGGAGATGGTGAGAAAATGGTGAAGTTGGGAACTTCCTTCCATGTGGCTTGAGTAAAGAACAGGCAATGTTAGCCCTTAGAGATGGTAATGGATGAGTAGAAGGCTTTCTTCTTCTTCCTTGTTTGCCAGGACGTCATCTCAGTCTCTCTTTCTTGGGACTCTCTGTCACGACCCGACTTGGGAACGTGACCGCTACATGAGGAATCTCATCCCCACGTAAGCCTACTGAGTGACGTGGCTCTTTAGATGCATATAATATAATAAAACTAAAAATATTTTTTAATATTCAAGCTCTGAAAACCTTTTTTTAATCAATACCACAAATCTGGATTCATGAACTAGTTCATCAACTGATATTAACCTTACATCTGAAAGTCTGTTTAACCCTTGAAAACTAAATCACAACTTCATAGCTGATGAAATCATAATCTAACCAAAATAAGTAGATGAAATCCAAACTTAAGCTCTGGAAACAAATATAGTGAAATACATAAATTCTGAAAATAACTACAATATTTCAAAATACATTCTAGAGTTCTAAAACATATAGGAAAAATACATAATCTCTTAAATTATCTATAACATCTCAAAATACATGTGTGACTTGGATCCTACCTGCAAAACTACTGGAGCACTCTAAACTAGCAGAAATCCTAAACTAAGCCTTACAACAATGCAAAGCTCACCGAGAGATAACTGCGACTCTTTGGACCAGGTGGTGAATGACGTGCAGACTGCAACTATGAGAGGAAGGGAGAGGGGTGAGTCAACAGACTCAGTGAGTGAGCTCTCACCCATCACCCACATGGGACAACCAAGAATATACGCAATATAATATACATGCAGCAATCATAAATCTTTTCATATTTAAATATATAGCTAGCTCTAGGAAGCACTTTTCATTCCATGTATTTATAAATAAACATTTCTAACTCAGAATCAAGCATGAAATCATTTTAACTGAGGGTGCGGCAGAGCATCGGGAAACAGTATGCTGAATATAATAAATATATTATAACAATAAAAGCTATAAAATTTTAAACTATAAAGTGAGACTCTGTCCCTGGCGAATCAGAGCACTTGCAGAATCTGTAATAGTCCCTCTCGGACAAACTGTGGGCACCTAACTAGGTCCCGTTTTCTATAACTGTTGGGGGGTGAAACTGTCCTCTAACAGACAACTTGGTACCAAGGTTAATGATCTCTTCACAGCCGTTAACTAACTGTCTGTTTGCTTATCTTTACCGGCTAAACTAGTTTGACAAAAAGAAAACTATAGTTGAAAAGTGGGTACTCTGTCCCTGGCGAAGCAGAGCCCCTAGGTTCTCAGTATTCTAAGAGTTCTGAACTCATATAACTATAACAATCTGACTTTAGCATAACTATGGCTATGAAAATCGAGTCTAAGGGTTCATCACTTGTAGGCATTCCGATTTCAAGCCTACAGAATATGTATTTGGCAGTTGCTAAATATCATACTGAATTCTGTACCTCTTGGTACTATAAAACTTAAGTTTTAATGTCATTTCTTAACTAACATATTTCATAACTTAATAACTTTGCCATTATACTTCAAAATAAAACCAAAATATACATTTCTATTCATCAAATTAAATCATACTCTATCAAACATTCTTCCAATATATATACATACGTCAACTGAATACTCAAATCATATTTATAAATCTCAATGCTTGAATCAATAGCATATCATAAACTTTTAAAATATATCTAATAAAATAAGAACTATTAAATCATATACTCTTACATAATTTGCAACTTTCTAAATCATGAATTATTCCAAAAATCATTTCATTGGCAAATAAAACATTTTCATAACACACAGCATATTAATCATGGTCCCATGGTTTTCTAAATTTCATTTCATGCTATATATTCAAAATCATGGCTTTGCAAAAATTATATATTCATATTTTCATCTCTAATACCATATTTAACAATCATCATGCGTCAAACGTAATCATAATATCTAAAGATAAGGCTATGAGTTTGAACCCACTCACCTGCAGGGGGAGGAATAGGTGGCGTCAACTCCAACTGAGCTCCGAGGAGTTGGGAGAGCACCAACGTCGACTATAACAGTCATAAAAACTCTAGATTAATCTCTAACATAACTGTACCAACATTGGGGGAGCAGTCCCCTTTGACAACAATGAGGAAAAACACAACTCAAACCATGGAATATGGAAGGGATGAGACAAATGAAACATAAACAATGAGAAAACTAACCTTGAAGCTTGGAGGAAGAAGATTTAATGGAGGATGAGAGCGGAGGGGAGGAATGAGAAGAGGAGATGAAATTTTGGGGTAGGGTTCGGAAATGGGGGAAAAATCCCGAGTTTGGGGGTATATATTGGGGTGGAGGGGTTCACTTGATGAAACGGTGACGTTCCTCACTGTTTCTGGAAAACTGACACCGCTATAGCGGTCTATGCCATTCTCTGCCCCGTGCCTGATCACTTATAGGACCGCTATAGCAGTCTCCAGAGGCCAAATACCGTGCTGCACACTTCCTGTGACCCAATTGCTGCAGAATTTTGCTGTCATGGTTTAAGCACCATTTCCATACTCTCACTCATTTACATTTCTTTATTCTAAGTTAAATCATTCATTTTACTTCCTATTAACTTTAAAACATAAATGTAAATAAGAAAATACCCCCCATTTGGATTCAAATAAAATAAAAAAAAAAAACCAAAACCCCAACCAATTAAAATCTCATTTTTGAGTTCTAGTTCAAATTTTGGAATTCTGGCGATTTTCTAAACTTGGGGCCTAAAAACGAAATATTTAGAGGGTTCCAAAAATTTGTTAAAAATCACTCTTCAACTTGTTTCTCTATGGGGAACAATTACCGGGACTTTTGGTCCCAAAATTGTGGCTCTAACATATAGCTTTCCAAGGAGGTGTAGGGCTCCAGACTTAGCGAAAACCCGGACCAAGCAATAGGAGTGGGTCCCAAGGGACCTTGAGGTAATACTTTAACTCGCTTCATCGACACGCAGTACACTGCATTACACTCTCACTATGTTCTAGTATGGGGCGTCTCTTTGGTTGCTCTTTACTGGTCGTGGATGTCACTGTGAAGGGGATGGTGCTGAGTTACAGGTTATCGTATGCATGTTCTCATTTGTCTATGGAGAGGGAGAGCTCTTAGGGGTTCAGCTTCTCTCCGGAAATGGGCCGCGTATGTCCCCCATCCTCGAGCCCCGTTACATAGCTTTTGAGGAGCAAGAAAAAGGGAGTTCCAACACATTGCCAGCTGTTGATAAGACACTGGCGTGTGTGATGGGTGAAAATACATGCAACCATGACATCTTGTACATCAAGACAAGGTTTGGGCTTTTAAGTAGATAGGTTAGTCTAACTTTTGATTTTGGGCTATGAAAAGCTCCTAAAA
>CM062353.1:2054000-2091856 GCA_031216105.1 Dalbergia cultrata | reverse complement strand
GATGCATGAGCACCTACTGAAGCATCTCTGCCATACGCAGATATACCATGATGAGGCTGTTTGTCCACTGGAGGAGGAATTTCAGCTGGTGGATAGTAACTATCAAGTTGTCGCGGAGGTGGCATGTATTGAGGTGTAGGTCCAAAACCAGGACCTCCACCAGCATTTGGAGGAAGGCCCTGAGGTGGACCCCATGATTGGTGAGGCGGCAAGTGCTCCACATGATGAGGATTTGCCATTTGCATCTGGAGAAAGAACAATCTATTAAATTCCTTGGCTTATTATGAAGATAGATTCTTCACAGAATGAAATCACACACTTACACTCGTTTCAAAAATTGGAATTACAGAGCGGTCAACTAAAAACTTCCTTAGATGGGATGCAATTAGCTCTACTGCCTTATGCACCCCAGTGGGGTCCCCTGCTACTTCAACCACCCTATCATCTTGAAGAGCAAAAATAGGCAGGTCTTCTGTAGAAGAGTGAAACATACATATGCTTAGCAACTAGAGAGAGTCAAACAGCCTACTCAAGGACCAAAATACAAAGATTGGAAGAATCACAACAATAATTAATTTAAAAAAGAAGAGTTCAGAACATTAGAAGTGATATCTGGTAATTGGTTCATAATTCATGCTCTTAAAATTGCACAGTTTCAGTCAAAAAAGGATAGAGAAGGAAGAGTCCATGATACCCAGGTTCTAAACTAATCAGAATGGTGTGATCTCATTAGGATGTCAAGAGTGAAGTCATGCTTAAGATGATTGAATTAATAAAACAGTGTTGTTTCTAATAAGTCAATAAGTACAGATAGTAGTTAGTGAAACATGTGACAGCTCTCAGTATAGGGTTCACAAATTTGGCCCCACCTCAGTCAATGGCCTTAAAAGCATACGCTGATTATTGCTCTATTACAGCTCTAGTACCCAGATCACAAGACTCAACCTTACCTTTGATCATCACAGTAAGCAAAATTTGTCAACAAAACCATCGTAAAGTCAATGAAGTTACAGAGTTCCAAAATAATGAAAGATACTTATGCAATAACCAGATAAAGCAATTATAAGAAATATAACAAGAACCTGCTCCAAGAACTCTAACTATACAATTTGATGCTTCTTGGATAGATTTTACAGTTCCTCCTTGCTTCCCAATTAAACTTCCTGCTTGCGAGGCTGGCACCAGTAGTTTAGTAGAAACCTTCCCAGCCACACCTGAAGGAGCATGGGAAAAATCATTCTCTAAGCCATCAAGAATCCTTTTATGAACCCTCAATAAGCCATCCACAGCAGGAGGAAGAGAAGAATCAGGCTCATCTTTGGCTGATACCATTACCTGACCAAGATGAACAAATAAAACCATCAGCCCATCCTTGTCATAAACATTGTTTCCAACGTCTACAGGTGCCTACATGTAATGAGAATACTGAATATAGGAGTGGCAAACAAAAAATTCATTATTAACCAACAATAATAGACCAAGAACCCCACTGCATTACATGCCACCTAAAGTCTCGGCAAGAAAGCATGCAAACAAGAAGTTTTTAATAATAGATTTTGTATATTTTAGAGGATTCATAAAAAATGACTGATCGTTTCTGTGATATTTCCTACTTCAACAAATCCCTAAATGTCCTCACCTGTCAGTAAAATGCCAGAAGGAATTCTTTACCATCAGACCAGATTTACAACAGCCTTCCCTCGACCAATATATGGAATAACCCCTAATGTTCCATATACCACAAGAAATGCTACTTACTTTTCTTATTCAATCAAATATACCAGGCTAATAGTTTCCAAATCCACATCTTGGAGAAAACTGAAGTCTCATACTAAAACATAATCCTTTTAGCTGTCCAATAATTTGTAACATGACACAAGATTAAGACACATGCCAAAGTAGAACAGTCTTCTACTCCTTAAACAATCGAGTCCTGGTTCACAATAGTGCATTTTCGCTTGTTATAGCAACATTTGGGCCAACATTTTCTATTGAAGAACAACTATGAAAAATATCCGGTGATCAACACATAGAGAAGCTCCACGTGTTATAAAAGAAAATTGATTGATAGATTTAGGTAGTCTTTTAATCCTTTTTCTTTTAATAACATGTATGATAATCAAAAGCACTTTAGTTTTGATACTTAATGGCTTTAGTATGTATAAGAGCTGGCCATAAGCTTCTTCTTTTCATTGCTTGCAATCTGCGGCAAGACATCAATCATCTAGGTTTTGAATTTACCAGATGAAATGCAGAGCTTCGTGGTACTTTGATACAAAATGTCTACAAGCTAATAGACTTTTCAGCACTTCGCAACACTCAATGCTGATCCTTGCATCTGGATCTTTGGTTCTTCAACAATGGGATCTAATCGATGATTGAGTCGTTGCCTTTAAAATTGGAACATTGAACCTGCACAGATTCATTTTGTTAGAATTTAATTCATATTTTATTGATTCTTGCCATCATTCTTCCTTTTGGAATTTGCTTTATTTGCTTCATCTTTGTTTTGTTTTTTTCATTGTAGTACGTGAGTGGGGTTATGCTTTAGACCATGAACAAGCTATCGGTGATTCTTTCGTGGTTGTTTTAATACTTCCATGTAAATTTCTACCCATTACAAGAGGACACCGAAATTTGTCATGGAAGATTGCTAAGGAAACGAAGCTGCAATCTGTTCTTCGTCCTAACACCTTTGGCAAACTCACTATTAGATTGGACAATTAGAACTGCTATGAATTACTCAAACTTGATGCCTAAAACATTGATTTCATTTCTCCAACCAGTATTATTCTTCCAATATGTAAAAGAACTTTGCTCCCAATGTTCCTATTCTAAGTACGTAGAAGCAGTGTTGGCCTACAGAATGAATAGGACATTACCTCAAAACATAAGTAAATATATACCACATTGGCCTTTATCTTTGAAAAGTAGAGTCATACATGTCAGTTCATACAATTTGTCTTTTTCTTTCCTGCTTTTTTACAATATACATATTTAACAAGAGCAAAACTAGATAAAGGAACGAGAGGGAGGGAGGGAGGGAGGGAGAGAGGGAGAGAGAGAATGGGCCCGGGTGGTTGGAAAAAGGGGGGGGGGGGGGGATACGGGAATACTATGATTGCAACCTTCATGTAATAACTAGTCACTAAAACTCCATAAAAATTAGATACCACTATCCAACTGCTCTAACCATTAACAAAGAACAAATTCAGCCAAAAGCTTTTTGAATTATAATCTAAGCCAAATGGACCGAAAAAAAAAAAAAAAACCAGCACAAAAGAGATCATGAAAGATCCCAGATCAATATTCTGATAGCAATCAGCTGAAGAACAACAACCCCCATTCCCCCAAAACAAGAGATAAAGGATTTTCAACATGAGTTACCCAAAAGGACGAGAAAAAAAAGAAAAGGAGTTTAACTAGTCAACAACATACAAATAAAGCTCAACTGATCAAGTTATCAATACCGAAAGCAAGAGTGACAGATTATGAGAGACTTACGGCTCTTTCTGAAGTTCCCGGAGGACCATCAAGAATCTTAATGCGAGCTCGCGTCTCCTCCACAAGTTTCTTGATAAACTCTCCTTTACGTCCAATTATGCCCCCAACCTTCTGCGCCGGAACTAGCATCCGAAACACACTCTCCCCAGGCCATCCCGGCCACTTCTTCTCGCCACCACCACCTCCTGTTCCTGTTCCTCCTCCTCCTACTACAACCGCCACAACTGCCTCCTCCGCTGCCGCTGCCGGCACCTGCGCTTCTTCGTTTTCCTCCGCCTCTGCGTTCTCAATCACTTGCTCTACCTCCTCATGTTCCCCTATGGTTTGATCAACTTCAGCCATAGGGTTCTCACCGATTCCACTACCATAGCACAGAAAACAAAACAGATAAATGAAATAAGATTCACATGCAGCAATGATCGAGGAGAAAAGGAAGTTCAAATTAACTGGATCGAAAAGGACTTGTCGGGGGAGGAAGTCACTAATCGCATTATCGGAAACCAAATCAATTATTGAGAACAAGTCACTGTACTCTACACTTGGAATGAAAAAAAAAAAAACAGTGCGCAATTGTTGTTAAAATTACCTTGATTACGAGGTGGAGGCAGAATTACGTTGCAGGAGTGAACGAAAATAGAGATAGAATTGGAGAATCTAGGGTTTGGGTTTCGGAGAGAGAAGGAAGAAGGATAGGTTGGAGAACAACGGAAAAGGAACAGCAAGAAGGATATGCTGGGCACAAATATGGCATTGTATTAGTAAAGACTTATTAAGTAATTAATTAAGTAATTATATGCAATCTGAATGGACCAATAACTGCGAGACATCGGTGGGGTTTGGTCTTTACTTAGCCCTTACTCTCAAGTCTCAACTAGAACCTTGTTTGTTTGCTCCCAAAAATCGCTTTTTAGAAGAGTACGAAAAAGTATATTTTTTATTCTCGTTCTCCAAAAAAGTTTTATTCAAACAAGCACCGGCTAGTGTCTACCACTAGTAGTCTGTTTGGTTTTGATTATTTCACGCCGGATGTTGCAAAACTGCCTTTGGATGCGGCATGCGTCATAAACCAAACAGGCCTTATATGCAGTACGCTGAACCTGTCAACTAACCCAAGTCCCCAGCCAATTTAATTGCCCGATTCATTTCATCGGTGAGAAGCGTGCGGGAACACAAATTGGATTCATAAAATGACCTGAGAGTGAGTGAGGTACTTGATGGGCTCATCTGAATTATGGTGTAATTAAATGATATTAATTTGTGTAATTAGTATAAAAATAAATCTGATAGAATTAAATCTATCAATTGATTTAATGCAGCAAAAATAAATATAAGGGTGAACAGTAATTCACGATAGGAAATGCTTGTAATTGTTCACTATTTACGTAAATAGTACTCAACAATCGGACTGTTCCACTATTCATTAAAATGGGACTCATGCCAACAGAGTTGATCAAGAAATCAGCACACTAAATTTTTAACGTGGAAACTTCCAAATATTGGAGGAAAAATCACGAGACAGATTTCAAAAAATATTCTACTATATCAGGATAATTATAAAATATCTTTTCCATACTCTCTAACTCAAGAGGTAAATATAGTGTTTCTCGGTGAGAACCCTCATCTTCAAATATTACAATTTTGCAATACCAAGGAGTAATAAAGATAATACTAAAAAATATTCCCAGTGTATATATCAACACCTTACACTCTTTGGGAGTTACTCATATTTTCTATTTTTCCTCTCATTCTTAGAAAATAATAAACTCTCTGTGTATTTTTCTCATTGCTCTCCAGCTCTTTCTCCACTGCTTGCTTGTGCTCTTCAACTAAATCATTGCCTCTATTCATACAGGCCTTCTGCAGTGTAAATGCGATCTGTGTATTACAGCTATACGAGAAAATTTTATTCGCATGTCCCACGACACCGAAATGCTTCAGGCGTGTATAGTAACTTTTATTGTTCATGCTTTGAAAATTCTCTCCTCCCCTTTTTCTTTTCTTTCATTTCACATTGTGGGATCCGTCGACTCGACCCCAATATTCTTCCTTCCAACCGATGGGAAAATAATCTGGGGGAAATAATCTAGAATTCATGCCGATCCACTCGGCACAAAGTTAAAACTTATCTCTTGCTACAACTTTCTTCATGCAATAACCTTGCATTTCGCAAGAATTTAATCGTGTTAACACAAGAGCATCATCCACAAGCCTTATCACTAGCTAAACATGCTCTTTTCACTTGTACCGTTGATATTCGGAACACACTGCTTGGTTTCTATTTTCTTAGGAAGACTTTTGACACAACGGACCCATCACATGGATTCAACAAACACCATGGCATCCATACTTAATCTAAACCAGCTAATTGAAACCATCAGCTCCTTTCCAGTTTCCTCCAAATCACCATGGAGAAACTCAGTCTACACATCTAACTACTCAAGCTCCAAATCCAAGCTAGTTGTCAATCCGATTATAACTCGAATAGAACTCATTTAGACAACTGGAGAGAAAATCTCGTCAAAATCTATTCCTCACTTTTGACCAAAAACTTTTGCAACCAAGTGAGCCTTATACTTCACTAGCTTGTTACCATCTTTTATTAGCTTGAACACCCATTTATTCTTCAAGGCCTTCTTTTTCTTTAGAGAGTTTTACTGGCACACAAGTATCATTCTTCTGTAAAGAATCCATCTCTTCTTGCATGACTTTGATCCACTAAGCTTTATTTTTACGAGTCTGAACTTCTTCAATACTCTCTAGCTCCCCCTCATTAGTGAGAAGACATACTACGATCTGGGGTACTTGCTGGATAGATATCGTACTTTATTAGATCTTCTCAGCTGTGGTGTATGAGCTTGCTCCCCCTGCTTAACACCTCCTCAATCTCCAACATCACCAATTACTGGCTCATCATCAACCCTATGGTCTTGAACCTCTCCTACTGTTGTGGCATTTTCTTTAGGAAGAGAGATTGGTATAAAATCAACCTTACCACCAGATTCGTTAGTTTTCTCTGAAATAGCATAATCCGATATAGTTTCTTGCTCATAAAACACTATGTCTCTGCTTCTTATAATTTCCTTCTTTTTTGGATCCCATAGCCTGTAGTCAAATTCCTCATCTTCGTATCCCATAAATATGCAAGGAATGACTCTATCATCAATCTTCTGTCTTTGCTCCTTACTTACGTGACAAAGGCTTTATATCCAAATACCTTCAAATGAGAGTAACTAACATCATGTCGGAGCCATACTCTTTCCGGAATACCAAAACCTAAAGGAACAGGCAGAGATATATTAATCAGATAGCATGTCGTTTGAATAGCTTTACCCCATAATGGCTTAGGTAGCTTAGCTATTCTCAACATACATCTGACTTTCTCCATAATGATTCTGTTGATTTTTTCAGCCACACCACTATGTTAGAGGGTGCTAAGAACCGTCTTCTCATGCCTGATGCCATGTTCAGAGTAATAGTTCTTGAATTCATGGGAAGTGTCCAATTTCTCTCTCTATCATAGCATAAAACCTCTTGAAGTATTGAAACACTTGGTTCTTTTTCCTTAGGAAATAAACCCATATTTTCCATAAAGTATCATCAATAATCGTCATAAAATATCTACTATCACCCAGAGTTTGCACCTTCCTGGGACCATATACATCAAAGTAAACCATATCCAAAATATTCTTTTTCTGTTTCAATCTTTTGTTGAAAGACACTCATGATGCTTGCCAAATAAACAACGATCACAAGGATTTAACTTTGTACCCCTGGTGTAAGGAATAAGGGATTTCCTAGCCAAAATTTGCAACCCTTTGTCGCTCATATGAGCCAGTCTTTTATGCCACAAGTTTGGCGAAGCATCATCCTCAACTATATTTAACTATTCGATCTGCTTAACTTGAGTCTTGTACAAAGTGTTGTACAATATTCCTCTGGCAACCACCATTGAATCTTTGGAAAGCTTCCACTTGCCATCACTAAAGTTACTGTGGTATCTAGCTAGATCTAGAGCATACACACAAATCATATTCAGGAGTAAATCTACCACATGTCCCACGTTTTTCAATGTCAGTGTACATCCTACATTTGTTTGAATGCACACATTACCAACTCTACAATGTTAGAATTACTTTTATTTCCCATCTTCACTTTGCCAAAGTCTCCTGCTTGGTACACAGTAAATAATTTCTTGTTGGGAGTAGCATGATAAGAAGTTGTTGAGTCAACTACCCATTCAACATATGAATCTGCAACATGACATTCTTCATCTACAAAAGAGAGCAATATCACTTCCCTCTTTTGCAAATCTTTTTTATGTGTCCTTCTTCGCCGCAATGGTAATATTTAAACTTTCTTCTTGATTGGGATTGCGATTGATCTTTTGATTTTCTGAATCGCTCTCTGCCCTTGCTTCTCCCCCTATTCTCTGTGACAAGGGTCTGGGAATTATCCACTCCTACTAAGTCTTTTCTTCTAGTTTCTTCATTGAATATGTTGTCTTTAATTTGAACTAAAGACAGTTTCCCACTTGAAGTAGAGCTGCTTGGTGACAACACCAAGGTTTCCTAGCTATTCGGCAAATAACTCAAAAGTAATAGTGGTTGTAACTCATCATCTAGCATTATCTTCATGGTACTTAACTGATTCACTATATCTTGAAAGTCACCCAAGTGTTCAGCAACAGACCTTCCATCTTTGTACTTGAGATTCATCAGCTTCCCAATTGCGAAAACTTTATTCTGTACAGTCATTTTCTTATAGAGATCTTGTAAATTATTTCACAGAGTATGGACACTCCTCTCTGTGGCCACATAGTGGAATACACTAATATTCACCCACTATCTAATTAACCTAATGACCTTCCAGTCCATCTTTTTCCAATTTTCTACTATCAAGTCTTCTAGCTTTGCATCTTCCTTCTCTACAGGATCATACAAATTCTTATAGAAAAGTATATCCTCCATTTTTTGCTTCCAAATGGAGTAATTTGCTGCTATTAGCTTTATCATGGTATCCATATTCTCCTACATTTAATTTACACATCACAATCCTGGACTCAACTTGATCTCTGATACCACTTGTTGGGTTCACAGATTGATTCACAATATAATTAAATAATGTCAATGTGTGACAATGAGCACCAAAATAAATCTGATAGAATTAAATCTACCAATTGGCCTAGTGCAGTGAAGATAAATATCAATGTGAATAGTAATTCACTGTGTGACCCGCTTGTCACTATTCACATAAATTGTACTCAACAATCGAATTGTGTCAGTATTCTCATGAATAGTATGATCGGTGTCACTATTAACTGGAATGGAACCCACGTCACTATTAATGTCAACAAAATAGATCAAGAAATCAGCACGCCAAATTTTTAAAGTGAAAACGCCCAAATATTGGAGGAAAAACGACGGGACCGACTTCAAAAAATATTCCACTATATTTAGGATAATTACAAAATATCCTTTTCACACTCTCTAACCCAAGAGATAAATATAGTATTTCCCGGTGAGAACCCTTCTGTTCAAATACTACAATTTTGCAGTACCAAAGAGTAATAAAGATAATACCAAAAATATTCCTAGTGTATATACCCACACTTATACTCTTTGAGATTTACTTACACTCTCTATTTTTCCTCTCACTCTCAGAAAAATAACACACTCTTTGTGTATTTTTTTCTTTGCTCTACAGCTCGTTCTCCATTCCTTGCTTGTGCTCTTTAACTAAATCCCTTCCTCTATTTATAGAGACTTCCTGCAGTGTAAACGCGACCTGCATATTACAGCTGTAGGATAAAATTTTATTCATGTGTCTCATGGTACTAAAATGCTTCACGCTTACACAATAATTTTTACTGTTCAAGCATTGAAAATTCTCTCATTTCTCTTTTCTTTTCTTTTATTTCACATGGTGGGGCCCATCGGCTAGACCCCACAGTACTTTCATTCAGAAAAAACATTTTACAATTTTGTGGCTTTGAATATGTTTTTCTATTCCATATATATGCATCTTTTTTCTTATTTTATTATTTTTTTTGAAAGCAAGTGAACATAGAGAACTATCATTTTGAACCTTTTAAAAATAACATGTCATGGTAAATTAGTACTATTTTAAAAATATTTTATTAATTTGTGACATTTTAATGATCAACATAATGATAAATTGGTTTCTAAAAGATTAGCACACAGATAAATTAGTCTATTGGAAAAATAATATGTTGATAAGTTAGTCTCACAAATGTATCTTGTTAATACTAACAAAACCCATTAATAATATCAAAATTAATTATTAAGGTATCACATGTTAATAAAACATTTTTAGAGTTTAGCTTATGAGAAGATTAATGTTTTAAGGGGTTGAAATAAGTAAATAATCTTTTTTCATAGTTATATGACAAAATTTTGAAATTCCATGAGTGTTATGACTCTCTCACTATCACTTTTCTCCTATCAAATGCTCGAATCTAAGACAATTGATTAAAGGGGAGGAGTCAATTGATCATATATTGATTCTATCAAAAATATTTAATTAGCTACCAAGTGACATCAAGAATTTGAAATTCACATTTATGTGGAAAGGGAGAAGAATAAGATTTGAAACCTCTATCATCTTCTATTCTTACCAACTAGTGCTGATTATATATGCCCATGTATTGTCTAGTTTATGATCATCCTAATTAATTTTTTCTCTTAATTGAGATTCATATAATTAGAATTAAAACTTAAAATTATTTGTCTTTTTGCACGCTTAATTATATGAACTACACTAAGCTTGGAGACAAGATTAATAATGATATAATAGTTAAAAAAAAAAAAAAAGAAGCTGGTGTTACAAGATACATATATTGCTAAAGACATAAAGACAATGAAAGTATTGTCGAAAAGTGTGAATATTTATGAATTTTGTAAAAACACATGAAGCGTGGGTAAAACTACTCATGACACGTAAGAGTCAATGCAAGTAGGTGCTGCTGGAAAAATGAATAACCAATCAGTTTAAGTTTCATGCAATCATCATATATGTGCAGTGAATGAATGAAATCTGAAGTAACTGTATTAAAACGATGAGATCGATCTACAAACTTTAACCACTCAGTGGTTCCTTATCATTGTTACTTCATGACTCTTTCTGACTCACGCGTATTCATTGAAACAATTATCTATCTACTCTCCTATGTACTTTTATGAATGAAAATTGCACAAAAGAACCAGGAATATTAACTACACAAGAAGTGCACATTGACCGGGGCAACCGGGCTCTCCTATATTTGTCATTTCTTCTCATCAGCAGCTCCTTCTGATTTAGTGGTGGCAGGTGCCATCAGATTGTCAAACTTGTCAGATTTCCCCAGAACAATTTCAATCTAGGAAAACATGAAAAAAGGTCATCAACTACCATAACAGAAGATTTTTCAAAAAAGAACTAGCTGAGCCAAGCTTGTTAGAAACTAGAATAATGTGAATCCATTTGGAACCAACCTTAGCCTTCTGCACCAGACGACCTTTGTTCTCATCCTTCATGCCAACTGTAGATGTCAAAACTTCTGTTCCATCCCACAATTAATTCATTAGAATAACTACAACCATCACGTGAATGAGACATTGATAACAAATAAGAGTCATAAGAAAGCATACTCTTCTCAGTAGCAAGTCCATTGTTCTTCAAAATCTCGGCAATTGTAACAACTGTAGTTATAGCTGTAGAGAAACGTAACATGGCAACTTAATGATCATAAATATAAGAAGAATTCAAAATTAAGGGATATTGACTATTGAGTAAATGAAATATTTATACTGGACAATGACAGCACTGAATCAAAGATGCAACTTTGTATCTACTACCCCTTTTTTTTTTATGCCGCACAGCCATATGCCATAATTTTTGCAATTAGGAACCATTAGCATGAGAGGAAGTAAACATATAGCTCCTTGAATTAATGTGTAAACAGTCGGAACAAAACAGATATTTGAATAATACTACAAAATACCAGCGTGTTAGCTAATCACACAATGAGTGTCACCTCATAAGAAACAAGTTCCCTAGAAATAAAAATGGGAGAAAGGATTTCACACTAATGTGCACAACAGAGACATATATATACCAGAAGCAACCTACGTTGAAAAAGCTGAAAGAATGTAACAATATAGGAAACAAGAAGGGAAATTTAATAAATGAGTAAGTAAAAGAATACAGAGAAATTTCTTTCTTTTTTGATCATATGAAACAGAATGTTTCCATAACAAGAAGCTAGGGTCTATTCTATTGCTCTAAGACAAAGTGAAGGAAAACAGTGAGTTTCATAAAAGAAGTACCCATTCCAAGAGCCGAAAGCTCAACCTCATTGTGCTGCTGTATGTACCTCTGCAACAAAAAGGAAACCATTTCAGCATTATACACATAGGCAAGCCATGTTTGCTCTATTATTTTCTATCGAATATGCAGTTTCTTTACTAACAACAACAATAATAATAATAAAAGGTGGCAATGAGTGAGATAAGCAAATAATTTCGGACTAAGGAGGGTTCCAAGCAACAAATTCTGTTACCCTCTTGCCTTCGTCATCAACATCAATTAAGAAATTAGTCAACGATATACTTTCTTGATCATCATCATGAATATTCAATATACTTTGATTACTTTCAAATCCAAATCAAATAGAACAAAAAGAACCAATTTTCAATGGAAATAGATATAGAGGAGAAAAGGGGTAATAAGATAAACAAAAGTTATATGCAGGTACCAACCTTGGCAAGATTGACGTAAAAGAAAAGCGGTTTCTTGGTATTGGAAACCTGAATTCTGTTCTTCTTGTGGGATTCAGTGTTAGTGGCAGCTGGCACAGCAGCAGCAACGGTGGCCATTCTCGCTATTATTGAATGTGGCTTGTTGTTCTCTTCGATCTCTATCTATCTATCAATCTATGTATGTGATGTGATTTGATTGTGGGGAAAGCACGTAGCAGAATCGAATTGGTTTAGGGAGAAAGAGAGAGTGATAGCGAGCGAGCGAGCGGGGTTGAGTGTTACGTTGTTGATGATGAAATATTACGATAGTAATGAATGGAATGGAATGGAATTGAATTGGAATGAATATGGATGAGAAGAATGACAACACGTGGCGGTTTCTTGAAGGGATGTGGACGGGGTAAACTGCAACCTATGTTCGTTATTCTGTTAAGCAGTTGGGATTCTGTCACGAGGAGAGAGAAGAACAATTCATGGTCCTTATCTACTTTATTCACCGCATTGCCCGCTATGTCTATGCCCCTGCTCGTCTACCCCCAACTGGGCCTATCAATCTGGGCCGCACCATGATATAGCCCAATAAAAATGAATACCGTGAAAGCCTCTTAAGTCAATTGTTTTTCTCTTTTTTAACATATAGCATTGCTGATTTCAATTATAGATGCAAAATTAATTGAATAGTAATGAGTACTGCGGTAAACAGCTTACTTTTTTCTTTCTTTTTTCAAATTTTGCTTTTCAGGTTGCTTCATATAGAGCTTTATAAGTTGAGAGCCTACTAGGTTGATGAGAATTTAAGGGGTTGTATGTTTGGTTTGAGTTTTTAATTTTTTTATTTTTATTTTTAGTTTTCTAAATTTTATAAAGAAAATATTAAAAATTGAAAATAAAAATTGAAAACTGAAATTTATAATTTTCAATACTTTATTCATAAAATTTAAAAAATAAAAAAACTAAAAATAAAAATTGAAAACTCAAATCAAATCGTCCTAAACATATATCTTTCTTTCTTTGTATGCGTACACCTCCTAATATATACCAACATACTATTATAGGCAAGTGAGCCAGAAGCAAACGCTCTCACCATCTCAACAAATATTAGTGAGCAATCTCTTTTTTTTTTCTTTTTCAATGTATTTTGCTTATATCAAACCATACCGTCTTACTTTTGTTAAACGTTTTTTCGTCTAAAAAAAAACTTTTTATAAAAGTACATGTTACGCAATCATTTTGAGAAAATTTTGTTCTCTAAACTGTTGTCGTAAATGAAAAAGATTATCGATGTACCAAAACATATCTGATTGAACCAAACAAATCACAAAAATAAAGACAAAGAAAAAGTTGCTTATCATTAGATATTTCATTCCAAAAAAAAAAAAAGTATCACATATATATTAGGGAATTGATCCTCTTGTATAAAAATTTTACATGATAATATTATATGTGAATTGTGATTACTTATATCTGATGTAAAAATAACGCACGTGCTACAAATCGTTGTGCTATTCTTCCTTTAATTGTGTGTGTGTTTTTTTTGTGGATAAAATATCAGCTTAAGCCAAATAAGGGTAGCAGTGAGCAAACAAAATGGAACAAGGTATAGAGAGTTCATTCAAGACAAACAGATTCAAATCAAACAAAAGCAAAAACAAATACGCCAATTAAAAACATTCCGAAAAAAAGATAAACAGAATTGTAAATTTCATGGTCATAAGCATAGATACACTCCACCAACCCGTTCGGCATTGTCATCAAAGTCACTAATATAAGGCCAGTAACAAAGATTCGTTCGCATTCCTTTAAATTTGTGATTCTGAAGCATGCATGTGTGCTTGGTCGCGGCAGCTAAAAATGATCATTAATATAACCGCAGCAACATGTAGAATGAATTTTCTATCCCAAAATTAAAACGATCAATGAAAAGAAGGGGAATGAATGAAATGTCCACTTTTGCCGCTTTTGTTGATATGTATCCGTCAACATAATTTGCAAAATCACGGGCACATATGAAACAATTGCAAATCAAGGTCCCAACAATGTTGTTGTGAACATCTTTTTAACAAACTTTATTGTGTTGTACATGCATCTAGCTAGGTCGGCAACATTGGTTTGGTGGTCCAGACAAAAAAGATCAATTGCAGTATCTCTACCCCAAAGATAAGTTGCATTCCCTACATTAATTAACTTTGCTTTGCCTTCATGGTCTCTTCAGCATATTTGTCATGTAGGGTTTATTGCCACACGTGCGGAATTCGTAGGCCCAAATAAATTTGATTCTTGTGTTAATGCTCAATTTCGTGAAGCCATACAAATGGACCTATATGACCCTTTTGAATGATTAGTCCTTTTCTTTGAGTTAATATATACATAACGGAGCATACTAGAAGAACATTTTTTTTTTTGATAAAATACTAGAAGAATATTGACACCCACAACCTCCCCCAAATGAAAAAGTGAACACAAAACGACAAAGGAAAAAAGGAAAAACAAATGTTGTGATCATTTGGGTTAGGAACAAGTAGTATAAAATATAGATATGTAGGTCAACATATGTTCTGGAATTAGATAATATAAGACACTCTTCCACGTTGGGCTAATTAACAAATCAAAACCAGTGAAGGGTGTAGCTTAATGGTGGCTAGGATATCAGTGTTATTATTTGTTTGGTTGTTGATAGATGTACTACGGAAATATTCCACAAAATCATGATTATCCGATATAATTTTGTCATATTTGACTCCAATTTGGAGTATATGTACTTGATTAATTATAGGAAGGAGGATTGTGGGATCCAACACCTTCTGGTTCCGAGAAAATTCCAGTGCCCTTTTGTGATTAACATTTATATGTTGCAGATTTGATGTTTCAATTGTATGATTCCCTTTAACTTCTAAATCTCTTTCGGTTGAGCGATCGACTGAGCGATTGGTTGGGCATGTGGGACACCAAGTTCATGAAAGTTGACAACAAGAGAGATCAGAATTGGTAGTCCGGTCTCCATCTTTGGAATTGGCATTTGTAAAATTTATCATTTTCGTGGGACATCTATACTGGCTAATCGTTTCATCGGTTAGGCTTCCACGTCTCGTGTTGATGATGATCCATAGTGTGATTGTATATAGTATTTTATTTTATTTTATACAAAGGCATGAATGTTTTATGTTTATAAATAAATATAAAGTTTATGTATGTGTGACCTACTAAAGAAAGATGCCAACTTTAATATGAGGACAAATTAGACGGATGAGTACTTGTGGTGGGGACCATATACATATATGAATTGAATCATCCTGTATAGTCGGTGCAAAATCAAAAGATGAAAGTGAGCTGAACCAGCAAAGATATGATAGAATAAAAGCTGAATTGTTATTGTAAACTAAAGAACATAATAATTGAATTGTTATTGGGTCAGTTTGCAATAAATTATTTACATCAAATATTTCATTTTTTTTCATATACGTACCAATCAAAAGAAAAAATTATCACACATATATGTAATTTTAAGTATCTATATATCATGCATGTATAAAGTTCACTATAAGTTCAAATTTATAATAGGACAACTCTTTTAAAAAAAATGCACCCATTTATTTAGAATAATAATAATAATGAGTTAATTTTCTTCTAATTCTTGAAGTTATATATCTGAGTCACTTTTGATCATTGAAATTTAAAATTTGACTCATTGGTCATTGAGTTTATAATTGTAAACCGCGTTCTTGTAAACGAACATTAAAATAATTGTATACATATCATTATAATACATCAAACTACTCCCTAAAATAATAATTTTGACTAAAGTTAGTTAATTAATTTGTTAGGATTTAATTACCCACAGGGATTAGCATGATTTATAATTACAAAATCATAGACTAATTAGTTTATTTAAAAATTTAGTTATCGAAATGACTCATATATGAAATTTTAGAGATTAAAATGAGTATTAACTTAAATAATAATGTTATATCAAAATATGCCTATATGAGTTAGCTGGTTTGGTCGACTTTTTGTAATATTGTAACCTTAGTTTTCTCTGTTTTTCATACCATGAATTTTCCATATTTGTTAAAATAAAAATGGCATGCTAAAAGGGACTTACGAATGATTTTAATATAATTGTTTATTATTTGTTTTGATCAAAATTATTATTTTTATTTAATGTTTTTCTCATATCATGAATTGTTGATATTAATTAAGGAATGTTTGAAATGCGTAATAATAGAATGTAAAATTTCGAATGAATTTTACAATTTACGCCTCACTTCTTCCCTATAGCGAACACACCCCAAATAACAACATGATGAATTAATCTTGATGATCGTTAAAGATCTATACAATATAATAATCTAATTGTATCGTCAATCGAAAACCTCAATCGTACGTGGACGGAATGAATAAATAAACCACATATCTGTTGGGTTTTTGCTCTTTCACTATTGCCCAATAGGGCCTAGTGTGTAAGAAGAGCCCAAGAAACCTAGAGCCCGTTACATCTAAGGGTTAGGTTTTCTAGGAACCCATATATATACTACACTTAACCCTCTCCATAGAGAGAGAGAAGTTACAGAGGTAGAGGCAAGGTCATCTCCTGATAGAGAGAAAGTGCCCACACACTATCTCCTTCCCCTTGAGACATAGTCTGGAAGGTCTGCCGTCAACCGACTACAAGCAAATCAATCGTGCGGTAACACAAGAATTCTAAGGCGAGGGAGATCATCAAAGATCGACACTCCGAGAGGTAACATTCCTTGTGTGTTTATGAAACAATGATGATTCGATAAGCATACCAATGTACTAGGTCCTTAAATCGCTTCCGCATAAATCCAATAGATCCTACAATTGGTATCAGAGCCTGACTGTACATTTGAATGTATTTTCTTGGGTTGTAACAAGGAGGCTAATCCCATATGATTAGGTTTCCTCCTTGATTTTTTTTTTTATTTTCAATTCTTGTATATATTTTTTTTATGTTATACAAAAGTTGTAATAAAAAGAAGATCAAGAAGATACAAAAAGAAGGACGTTAAATCCTTTGTTTGGACATGTTCGTGGACCTCTGGATCTCGGAATTGGATGTATCATATATCGTTGGAAAGAGGACGGAAAGACGAACAAAATGGTGGGCGGAACGCTGCCAGAGGAGCCTCCACGGGCTCTCATGCGCCGCCAAAAGTTTCTGACAGTGTTTTCCACGCGCCTGTGAAGATGGAGAGAGTGAGGGCGCATGGGACATCCAAAATAGGTGATTCCAGTGGCGTTGGCTTCGTCTCTTCATGGCGGTTCTAACCCTAAAATTTCGTGCTGATCCGAGTTCGGGTGACGGCGATGGGCCAAACTTGATTAGGGTTCCTTGAAGTTGTCTTAGGTTTTCTTGCCAAAAATTTGGTATTTTGGGCTTATGGACCCATGGTTACCATAAAAGGGCTTGAGATAAATACTTATGGACTAAAAGGAAGGACAAGAAGGACTGGAACATTTTTTGTTATTTTATTTTATTTTATTCTTCTCTAGGAAACCATGGATTAAAGTCTATTTTATTTAAATTGCTTTATTTTATGAATGGATGAATTATATGATTGATAACATGCTTATTGTGATAACATGTCATATAGAATAGGTGGTGCCATATTGCTGCATAACTTGAAAATTACATGAGCATAATAGCTATTTTGTCATTCCGCGACTAGTATGATAGTTATTATAGGATTATTTTGATTCAAAATTATTCTCGAAAATTAATTAAAATTATTATGATTTTTTGTTAAAAATCTAGATTAATGATTGAATTAATTAATTTTGAATAATTAAAATCAAGACAAATAATCCAAATTATTTCCTAAGAGAACTGCTTACATTAAGTAGTAATTTGTGGGTCTTCTAAAATGGTCATGTGTTAACACACGCCGCATACCACAATCATGTATCATGATTGTGTGGAGCACACGCTGCCTATCATGACCGGATTTTAGGACCTTAATGATTTTAAAATTCCGATAAGCTAAGCTTGCACGTTCATCGGCTTATGTGCTTACATAGTTTTTGAAATCAAACAAAGAATACTCAATTTAAACAATTCTTTGAAATTGGAAAATTCTAAATTTTAAAATATTGAATGGGTGAAGGATTTTTATTAAGTAATTAATTTAAAACCTACGGGCTCCAATTGTGGGTTTATTAGTGAAAAGGTTATCGAAGCCCTATCGGATAAGGATAATCGGATTTCACTAGATTAAACCTTAATATTTTCAAAATTTTAGTAAAGTTTTGTACGGCCCATCGTCGACAACACTTAGACACTAAAGAGAATTTTGAAAGTAAATAATGGTTAAATACATTCAACTTTGGTAAAGTTGTTAACCCTCCCATCGAGGCTCTGGCAATGGAACTGAAGGCCCAAAATAACAATATTAGTTTTACAAGTATCTTGCCCATCGTAAGCCTTGTAAAGATAACTAATAGATTGTTAAATCAGAACGAGTAGTAGTTATCGTAATCTACTAGCGCAAAGATGTCTGTTTATAGTTATTCAAGTTTGTAATTAGTGTGTTTTTCCTTGTTTTTCAGAAAAATGTCTTCATTCAATCCTTTAGCTACTATCTTGAGTCAAAAACCTATGGATGGTACAAACTACAAACAATGGAAAACTAATTTGGATATTGTTCTTCAATATGAAAAGTTCAACTTTGTTCTGACTACCCCTATGCCAGTAGCAGCTCTTTGAAGATGCTTTGAGGCAACAAAGACACGTCTTCAGCAGAGAAAGAAAGATGGGAGAAGGCAAATGTGGCGTCATTGCTATATTTTAGCCGCCTTGCTACCACCTTCAGGAGCAAGTAAGCATGATTGAGAGTGGAGCAAAGATGCTCCAGACTCTTGATGGCATGTTTGCTACGTCTAGCGATTACGCTGCGAGAATCGCTGAATGTAGTCACCAAGACAAGAATGTGCGGAGGAAGTGTCTTGGGATCATTGTCGACAATGATAGCAAACTTCAAGAAGGTCAAGACCATGGGGTCGATTTGAACAAGAAGTAAAAGTTGACCTTCTCTTGCGATCCATTGCTGAATACTTCAATCAGTTCAAGATGAATTATAATATGAATAAGATGAATCTTGACCTTACTCAGCTGATGCATGAGCTTGAGAGTGCTGAACAGTCTCTAGTCAAGCAGGGTAGTGCATTTTTTGCTGGTGAGAGTTCTGTGAAACCTAAGGGAAGGAACAAGAACCAGAAAAAGAAGAAATCAGGTGTTCCAGTTGCCAAACCAGTTGCAATGAAGCAGCCAAAAGGCAAGTGCTTCAAGTGCGGACAAAAAGGGCATTGGAAGAAAAATTACCCACGTATGAATAAACCAAGTATGGGTAATTTACATGTGATTGAGGCTTGTTTAGTGGAGAATTACAATGATAAACGGATCATTGATTCAGGAGCCACTAACCATGTTTGTTACTCTTTGCAGTGGTTCAAACATAGCTTGCCTTTAAGTGAAGGACAAAGAGTTTTGAAGCTTGGAAATGGGGAGCTTGTGTCCGCACTAGCGATGGGACAAGTTGTTTTATCTTTTGATAATTGCGTAACTTTGGTTTTAGAAGACTGCTTATTTATTCCTGATTTTAAGAGGAATTTAATTTACATTAGTTGTTTGGTTAAACATGGTTTGATTCAGTTTAATTCCTCGCTTCAATAAGAAGTTCATCTTCTTTCATTTGTTCCGGTGTAATGTTTAATGGTCTTTATTTCCTTAGTCCTGTGCCCTGTGAAGTTAATCATGTTGAATTAGGAGATGTTGAGCATGTTCATTCATCAAAGAAAAGAAAAGTTTCCAATGAAACTTATCTTTGGCATTTAAGATTGGGTCATATTAACTCTAACAGGATACAAGGTTTGGTCAATAGTGGGATTCTAAAATCCCTGAACTTTGAACCGATACCAGTTTGTGAATCTTGTTTAGAGGGTAAAATGACTAAGAGATCTTTCAAGGCCAAGGGAAATCGTACACTTCAGCTGGAATTGGTACATACTGATGTATGTGGACCAATAAATGTCCAGGCCAGAGGAGGGTATGAGTATTTTATCACATTTACTAATGATTACTCTAGATTTGGACATGTGTACCTGATGCGTCACAAGTCTGAAGCTTTTGGAAAATTCCAAGAGTTCAAGGCTGAGGCAGAAAAGCATCTTGGTGTTCAAATTAAGACTCTTCGGTTTGACCGAGGAGGTGAATACCTATCTGGAGAGTTCAGGTCTTACCTGACCAAAGAGGGGATAGTTTCACAATTATCTTCTCCAGGGACACCCCAACAGAATGGAGTTGCTGAAAGGAGAAATAGAACCCTTTTAGAAATGGCAAGATCTATGCTCGCTATTCATCTCTTTCTGATTCATTCGGGATATGCCTTAGAAACTGCTATGTACCTATTGAACTTAGCTCCGTCCAAGACGGTTTCAAAGACACCAATAGAATTATGGAGAGGGTGTAAGCCCTCCTTGAATCATATTCGGATTTGGGGTGCTCCGGCACATGTCTTACAACAGAAGCCAAATAAGATGGACTCGCGTACAGAAGTATGCATGTTTATAGGCTATGCTAAAGGAACCAGAGGTTGGTTGTTTTATAATCCGAAAGAAAAGAAGGTCATAGTGAGTACACACGCGACTTTCTTAGAGGAGGACTATATGGCAAATTATAAGCCAAGGAGTAAGGTTATTCTTGATGAGCTAGTCTCAGATCAAGTTACACCTCAACCTCAGGCGGATCTAGCTTTTGTTCCTGTGGTTGTTCAAAGAGAGGAAAATATACCTGTTGTTGAACACACACAGGAACCAGAAATAGAACTAAGTTCAAAGCATGATGATCAACAAGTGGAACCTGTAGAGATGCAGTTACCGCTTGTGGAAGAACAACAAAATCATGAATTGGTTAATCCACTTAATGAGGGTCCTCATATAGAAATTGTTAACCCACCAAACTTGGATTCCCTCAGATGCACAACAACAAGTGCGGCAAAGTCGTAGTGGGAGATTGATTCGAAACCCGCAAGATTTCTCTTGTTGGGTGAATCACCTCAGGATGTCATCATTGAAGAAGATGATGATCCCACGAGTTATGACGAGGCACTAGGAGATGTTGATGCTCAGGAATGGCTTGAGGCTATGAATCGTGAAATGGATTCTTTGTATTCCAACTCAGTTTGGTCTCTTGTAAATGCACCAAAAGGGGTAAGACCCATTGGGTGTAAATGGATCTACAAGAGAAAGAGAGGATCGGACGGGAAGGTTGAAACCTTCAAAGCTAGATTGGTGGCGAAAGGGTACACCCAAATAGAAGGTGTGGATTATGAAGAAACCTTTTCGCCGGTTGCCATGCTCAAGTCCATCCGATTCTCTTAGTCATTGCGACAAATCTTGATTATGATATTTGGCAAATGGATGTCAAAACTGCTTTTCTAAATGGAAATTTGGAAGAGGATATCTATATGCAGCAACCAAAAGGGTTCATAGCCAAAGGGCAAGAAAACATGGTATGCAAGTTGCAAAGGTCCATTTATGGACTTAAGCAAGCGTCCAGATTATGGAACATCAGGTTTGATCAAGCCATTAAGTCTTATGTTTTTGAGAAAAGTACTGATGAGCCGTGTGTGTATAAAAGGATCCAAGGTAACGCAGTATCTTTTCTGGTACTTTATGTGGATGATATACTTCTTATCGGAAATGATACAGAGGTCTTGTTAGGCATAAAGACTTGGCTAAGCAAGCATTTTGATATGAAGGACCTCGGGGAAGCCAATTATATTCTTGGTATTAAGCTCTTGAGAGACCGGAAGAATAAGGTATTGGCATTATCTCAGGCTAATTACATCGACAAAATACTTGCCAGGTTCAGCATGGAGAATTCCAAGAAGGGAATTTTACCCTTCAGGCATGGAATTCATCTCTCTAAGGAGCATTCTCCTAAAACTCCCGAAAGCAGAGAACGCATGAGTAGGATACCTTACGCCAAAGATGAGGTAGCCTTATGTATGCTATCTTTGTGCACCGGACCAGGATATCCGCTATGCAAAGTGGGAGTAGTAAGTCGATACCAATCTAATCCTGGAGAGGAACACTGGATAGCGGTTAAACATATACTCAAGTACCTTAGGAGAACGAGAGATTATATGTTGGTCTATTCCAGTGGGAGTCTTGAAACCATTGGTTACACAGACTGCATTTCCAAGGAGACATTGACTCAAGAAAATCCACTTCTGGGTATGTGTTCACTCTTAATGGCGGGGCCATTTGTTGGAGGAGTGTCAAACAATCATGTGTGGCTGACTCTACCACAGAGGCTGAGTATGTAGCTGCTTCTGAGGCTGCAAAGGAAGCCGCATGGTTAAAGAAGTTCCTAACGGATCTTCAGGTGATACCAGGTGTTAGTCGTCCCATCACACTTTACTGTGACAACAGTGGGGCAGTAGCACAGTCCAAGGAACCAAGGTATCACAAAAGACAAAAGAACATAGAGAGGAAGTACCACTTGATCCGAGATATAATTGAAAGAGGAGATACAGTGGTAGTCAAGATAGCATTGGACGAGAACCTTGCTGACCCTTTTACTAAGAGTTTGCCTGAACGTGTGTTCGAGAGGCATATAACATCTATGGGTCTTAGGAGGATTCCAGATTTGCTATAGCTTTAGGAAGTTGTTATTTCACTTTGTTGTTTTGTGCTTTTTGAGCAAGACATTATGACATTGTAATTTTTTTTTTTCTGAATGTTATAAATGAGGTATTATTCATTTATTCTGCACACTATTTACAAACACTAAGGTCCGGATCAATTGTGAAATATATGATCATATGGATACGTTCATGGAGGACATGATCATAGGTTCTCATAATTGATGAACAAGTTCACAGCTGTTAAATAAAGTTGGGCACTTCATTTAGGCTGCAATATTTTATGAAATGGTTTTGTCCAAATCATTGTAAAATATTGGTGTGAATTAACATTCACATTGAAAGGATCAAGGAGAGATTTGATTAAGGGTGTGTTTAGTCATAAGGTATCAAATCTCCAGTTAACTATAGTTATAATATTGCTCTTAATTATGAGTTTATTATAAATAGGTAATCAAATAGTTTTCATTCTTTGATTTACCAACGGGTGAGGTGCGATCTATTGACGGCCAATAACTCGGTATTTTGGAAGTGAGATTGTTTGATTATCGGTATTTATGAGATAAACAATATGAAATTTGTAGGAAATGTCCCCTTGATATGTTTCGGTACTTGGATATTGAAGACACTGGCCAGTGCATGTAATCTATTAGAGAAACTATCATAGTCAAGGGAATAAATAATTGATTGGGTAACAGAAAACTAGTCAATCAATTATAGACATTCTACAAAGGGGTGATGCATATACATGTTATATATGTTATTAATCTTGGAGTTCAAGTTCGGGCTTTTAGTGGAGTAGCACCGAATTAGATAATCATTTGTTGATTATCATGAGCCTTGATTAATAATAGCTGATAGATCCCCAGGCTAGCTCAAGATAAGGGATGGGGAAATTTCAGTTGATGATAACTAGTGAGTTTTGTAACATCCCCTGCTGCTTTATGGATTGACGACTGTCCCCACAAACCAACACGGGTCTTTTCAGCATGCTTTGTCCTCACTCACACGCTTCCTAGGAAAACTTCCCAGGAGGTCACCCATCCCAAAATTACCCCAGGCCAAGCACGCTTAACTGTGGAGTTCTTTCAGTTTGGGCTACCGAAAAGAAGATGCATCTTGTTGGTATAGGTAGTACAAATCAATTCATATAAGCCCTCCTCAACTGTATAGTCCCATACCTATACAGTCTTAGGATCCCTCTCATTCGGGTGTGTAATCGGTTCATTCATGTACCCCTCCGCTTAGAGGACCTTGCGAGGAGCCGCTCCTTGTCCGTGCCCTCTTTGCACCGGCGATCACTCCTCGTCCTCGTCCCCGGGCGTTACATGCCCACTCACTTCCGCTGGTTAGTCCCCTAACCACACCGTCTTGGGAGAGGTGCAGGCTCTGATACCAAATTGTAACACCCCCTTAATTACAGTATTTTACCTAGGATGTAACACCGTAACTAAGAGTGTGGTACTACGTATCACTGCGTATGCCATGTAATAATCGACTTATTTATCTTTAAGCTCTTATTCTAGTAAGTTTTTCCTTATTCGTATTCATAGTCAGGAGGAATAACGTTTTGTGACACAGTTTTGAACATTGGAAATAAAGGGAAAGTAATACATAAACGAGTCTTATTGGATTTCCTCAAAGTACTAATACTATCAGTATATTTGTTTACATATAACTAGGCAAACATGCCTTATCAAGACATTTATAATATCTGATAATCCAATAATAATATGGCATATGTCACAAACTGCGAAATACATATTATAACTTGTTCTAGTGTAAATCCATCCAAGAGTACATACACAATGATCTATTCATTGCAAGTATACTAGTGGCAGATATCTTTGGTACAACTCCTAACATAGTACGAACAGATGTCGGCTTCGGAGTGTCACTGAATTCTCTAATGAAGATCATCTCCTGTATTTGAGGTAGACATGGAATGCAAATAGGGATAAGAATTCTAAAATTCTCAGTAGGGTGTTCCCTTAAACATACAAATGTCATCATTATCTACCCCAGCTGCTCCGGTTTATTTTAAAAAAATTTCATGTAAATAATGAGATCCAATAATTGATCATCATAATTTGTAAAATCTTTATCCGAAGCAGGTTCATTTTATTCATCCATTATTCTTGGAACTTAAAACATCAACTTAGAATACAAGTATGGGACCATAATAGAATAATAAAACTCATCCTCATAGCACATATCATAACTTAAGATAAAGGACTACTTAGAACAATTGCTATTTACTGTCTTGGCCCTTGACTATGGTGGTTTATTCCATACGGGTAATAGACTGCTTTTCAGGACTGAGCTCATTCCTATACATGATCATTGGATTTACTTTCTCCAATTCTCATACAGATCTATTCCTAGTCAGGTTCTTTTACCTGACTCATTCAAGGGTAGTCAGGTTTACTTTCCCCAATGCACTGCATTTATTTTCTCCAGCCCAAAAATCATAATCTCATACTTTCTTTCACATGTAAGCAATTGTAATAAGTATTCACATTCATATGTGCTTCACATAATTTCATAGATCCATATAGTATAATTGAGATCAAATCATTAATGTTTCATCACAAATTCAACAATTCAGCATGCTGTCCAGAATTTCAGTTCTAAAGAAAATTATGAATCAACTACTAAACTTCGTGAAAACAAAGCAAATTAAATTTTCAGAGTCAATTAATCATGTCTAATAGATCCTGTAAAAATTTCAAGGTATAATAATGTCTCTAGCTATATAAAAGAAAATCTACAAATTCAGAAGTCAGAAACTGCTTATTCTCATCCAACAACCAAAAGTATAAATTTTTCTATCCCATTAAATGAGCCCAGAACTTTGTATAAAAATTCAAAGTTGGACCTCAATATGTTCTCAATACCCTGTAAAAATTTCAAAGTATAATTCGATCATTTACTATAATAACAAAATTAGACAAATTTAGTGCTTTAGAATGGACTGTTCTGGCAGCAACCTTAACTACTTCGGTTCTTGAATTTTTAAATATAGTAAAAGTGCCCAGAATGACTCAAAATTTTTACTAGAGATACCTTAACATGTTAGCAACATCCCATAAAATTTTCAGCTCAATCTAAGATCTCTAAATAGATCATAAAATTCGAACAAACTATCTGCCTGCTTAAAATCGGGATTTTCCAGCAACCAGGTTCAAAACATATTTTTTGAGAAAAATGAATTTTACCATCATCCAATCACTTCACCAAATTAAACACATCTATATCTATCTATCATCCACCAATATGTCCAGAAAGTTTCAGCCAAAATAATTAGAAAAATTTAGAGAAAAAAATTGGAAAGAAAAGAGGACAGATAAGGCCCTACTTGACTCTTATGTGCTCTTGCTCTTCTTCTTGGTTGTTCTCAAGAAATCCTACACCCAATAATGGATCAAACTCTCTTAGTTCCTCTGATATCACAGCAAGGATAGTAGCAAGGTTGATAAGATGTTGAGATGAGAATTGTTTATGAAGACTTGAATTGAGGATATCAAGAACTAGTATGAAATTTGTGTCCAAATCTTGGATATTTTGTATTGAAAAATGGAGTTTGAGCAAGTTTATAAGGTAGTTGTGTATGGAAGATGAAGAAGCTGAAAATGAAGAAGTTGGCAGAAGCTTTGAGAAGGATACGTGTAAGAGATGTGATTATTTCCCCTTTTTTTTTTTTTTATTTAAGGTGACATGTGTATAGTTTTACTACTATAACAATTATTTAATCAAAATAAAATTACAATATTTGTGCAACTCTCATTTGTTCTTGCAAAGGTGATGGGTGTTTCATATCAGGTCATTCACTCATCATACTAGGTGGCAAGTTACACTGTAAACTTCATACAGTGTAAAAACTACACATCATAATTTAACCAAATGTGTAAAATACTATGCCTATAAAACAAAATTCACACAAAATTAAATTTTGGGTCTAAGATTTTCATTTCTAACATTAATCCTATATTTTCTCAGTCTTAGGCATTTTCGGATCCCAATTCTGGGTTTCACATGTCTTAACAAGCTTGTGGGGCCCACCAAGTTACTATTCATCTTTAATATATATATATATTTTTTTAACTTGTCCGCCAGATCGTCCTTATTATCATTACATCTATCAAAGTGTTGAAATTTTTATTAATAAAGCTTAAATTAATTTTTAATTAACTTTAGGGTGTTACAAGTTACATGGTCTTGGGCTTTAAGCTCAAGTTTGTACTTAAGAGCAAGTGGGAGATTGTTGGGTTTTTGCTCTTTCACTATTGCCCAATAGGGCCTAGTGTGTAAGAAGAGCCCAAGAAACCTAGAGTCCGTTACATCTAAGGGTTAGGTTTTCTAGGAACCCATATATATACTACACTTAACTCTCTCCATAGAGAGAGAGAAGTTACAGAGGTAGAGGCAAGGTCATCTCCTGATAGAGAGAAAGTGCCCACACACTATCTCCTTCCCCTTGAGACATAGTCTGAAAGGTCTGCCGTCAACCGACTACAAGCAAATCAATCGTGCGATAACACAAGGATTCTAAGGCGAGGGAGATCATCAAAGATCGACACTCCGAGAGGTAACATTCCTTGTGTGTTTATGAAACAATGATGATTCGATAAGCATACCAATGTACTAGGTCCTTAAATCGCTTCCGCATAAATCCAATAGATCCTACAATATCAAGAAAATTAAATCTCCAACCTGATAGGCTGTCGTCGTGAGAGAGGGATAAGCTACAACACTAACCCAACATCAGATATAAAATTAATGGAACATAACATGTGTTCATGACATTTTTTTTGTCTTTAATTATCAAAACAAAATTGAAATTTCATTTAACTGATGTGCAAGTATGTAATTCATATAATAGTTCATTTTAGTTGTAAATTGTAATAGGAGGGGAAAGTTCGAATTCGTAAGTTGTTATTTTGATATTTGGGGACTGCACCTAAATATTACTTTGATTCGAAATTATATTGCACGAGTAAATACTTAGACAAAAAATATATAACAACCAATTTAATAAACTTTAAAAAGTTGGAATAAAAATCCTACCGAGGAAAAATTAAGAATCAGTTAACACATTTTTAACTTTTTTCACTCTAATTTTTAGAATGAATACGAGATAATAAAGTGCCGTCCGGAGTAGGAAACTCGTTTAAAGTTAAATTTGTTAGTATTTAATTTTTTTTACATAAATTAAGGTGTTTAATTACATGAGAATAATTAAAAACGTGCATGTCATTCTCCTTCACGCACGTAATGAAGAACGAACATAAAATGATGCCTATCAGCATGGATTTGATGGACCATACATGGTTGAGTGGACTGGGGACATTTGACCGCCATAATGTAGCCTTATTAAACAATATAATATAATTAAAAATATATGAAAAGTCCAGCGCACATTTGATTTTAGTTTTTAAAATATGAAGGAAATATCAAAAACTAGAAATGGAAATTGAAATCTATAATGTTAATTTTTAATATTTCTTAAAGTCTGAAAAATTAAAATACCAAACCAAACATGCCTTTAGCAAACCAAACTCCACGGATGGTGGGTTGAACCCCCCCTGCCGGCGGCAAAACAAATATTCCACGTCGTCCGGCCCATTTTACGCATTTTCTTTCGAAGGTAAAAATTAAAATAAAGAAAAAAAAAAGAAAGAACTTCATTTGGTGAGTAAAAGAATAAATCATGTTATAGTCTTATGGGGACATAGTCTCATATTATGAAAAATAAAGTAAAACGACTAGCCTAATTCTCCTGTAAGGCTTACACCGTTCTATCTTGGAGTTTCCTTCTTCACTCTGTCTAAATTATAATGAGGACAGCGTGATATATCTTATGAGTTAAAACAATACACTGATCCAGTTCATAGATGATTCTTATAATGAGATGAAATTAACCTTAATTATATTTTAATGATTATGCATGACAAAGCATAGGCGTGTTTCGAGTGGATAATTAATCAAGTGCAAAGGCTAAATTTTCCAAACGAACGGTGCAATCTTTTTGACTTTATAAACGTGTGGAAAGGAGGGAGAAGTTGGGAAGATATTCAAACTAGAAGTTGGGAATTAAAAAAGTAGGTTACACTTGAAAGGGATAGATAGATTGGACCTAGAGTAACGACTTTCTCCAACTAAGTTTATGAGTTCTCTTAGGAATCTTTAACGTATTATATTGGAGAAAGTATAGCATGCAAATGTGGGGCCCGGAAAACGGAAAAGCAATGCGACAAACAAAAAGCCTTCATTCACACGAAAAAAGAAGAAGAAGAAAACCTTTCATTTACATTTGCAAGTGGGAGTTATACTTAATCACATTTTACTTAAATTTAACTACTCTATTCAATATCATTCCTTCCCTTGTCATCATTCCTAACATACACTTAGGACCTGTGTTTTATATAGTTGTCTGGGAGTTGCAAGAATTTATTCTCCTTCCTAGTTCCTACATAAACATTGTTTAAGGGAATGGTATAATTAACTCCGACCACTAAATATTCGCTTTCTCATGTCATGCTGCTTCTTTCACTAGTTTTCACGGGGAATTTTCTCACGTCATTGATAAAAACAAATTAACTAGTTAGGCAAAAAAAAAAAAAAGGGTTAATGGCAATTAAACAATTGACAAAACTTTAAAATGAAATTATTACTGATTATCAAAAGAGTAATATATTATTTATAAATAACATACAAGTTAATATAAGTACACATTTTTAGAAAAAGAAAGAAAGATACAAAATCTTGATGTTCTCATCACCTATTACCTTATTAATTAAGATGCTTTGTGTATACTCAAAACATTTTTTTTTCTATAAAATATGTTTCACTGTTTACTCAATCAAAACAAGAATGAAATGCTGTGCTTTCCATTGTTTGATGAATGATGACACATCTGCCACCACCAACAAAAGCGGTTTTCAAGATTGTTACTATTCACCTTAAGAGTGAAGCTTGGGACCGATTTATGACGAGAACCGACTATATATATATTAACCACATTTTCCCCGTGAATAACAACATTTGCACATACTCCTGTCAAGGAAGTTAACGAGCACTTTTCTATCAAAATACCTACACTTTCATGTATCTGTATGTTACAGCATATCATAAGCTTTGGAATGATGATACGTTTGCATCTTTCAATTATAGATCACTTCAATGTCTATGTTAATTACGACATCAAATCTCCAGCTTAGTTACGGGGCTATATTTCGAGTGCGATGGCAAAGCAGTAATAATGTATCTAAAAAATTTTGCGAGTTGTAACGCAATCGGGACGCTTAGAAAGGATAGGCAGAGAAAATGAGAGAGAAACAGAATTCATGTCCATCATAAGATCCATGAGAGATTAATAAAGGTATACATTTAATCTGTCACGTGATTTTATCATGTGGTTTTATGGCATCATCGACGACAAATGAACAAGTTTAAATTGAGTGAGCATGTCTATCAAAAAAAATAAAAAATAAAATTGAGTGAGCATGCATCCTCCCCACTTGCCTAATTGACCTTCAATTCATGTTTGGTCAAAAGAGTCATAGTAGGATGTACAGTTAGGAAACTATTTTAATATATATATATATATATATATATATAGGGGCATAGACTACAAAGGTTGCTTTAATTTGCTTTTTTCTATCTCTTCCAGATCCCTAGCTAATTGCGCTAGCTAGACAAGCTGATAGATATTGATTCTTAAAATCTGTCGCTTGGACGACAACTTTTAATCATTAAACTTGTACACAATCAAGCTTTACTTCAAAGAGTTTCTGTATTATTATAGAGCTGATGCGCCCCTTTACTTTACGTATTTTTATTTTTATCGTGGTGTATGAATTAAACAACTCTTGAATATTAGATTATAGGAAAAGTTACTCTTCTATGATGTGTTACAGATCCTATTATGACGAGGTTTGCTTTGCAACTAATGATTATCCAAAGTTTGCATGTCTCGAATGCATTAGTGTGCGTAGTCTGAAGTAGATCGGATATATTACAAAAATTATGTCATTGGCGAGATTTCAAATCTCGTCATTGGTAGGTTTATATTAAATAATTATTTTTTTAATTTTTGGTCATTTTATTTTTAAAAAGATTATTAATGAAATCTTGACACCTATAAGATTTCATTTGAAAAAATTATACTTTATTAGCATAATTTTGCCACTGGGGAGATTAGTATTAAAAAAATTTATATTTTATTAATGAGATATTGCAATTATCAAGATTGGCTTCAAAAATAAACATTATTATTTTTTATTAATGAAATTATGCCATTGGCAGAATTTTACAATCTATATTCTAGCAAATAACCAAACAAACACGTTTCATTATAAATTTTGGGAGTGGAGCCGTACTGAAAAAAAACCCACTTTACATATATTATTAATAATCTTAAATAGTAAACTTAATAGTATTATGAATAAAATCACGTTTATGCCCTAATTATTTGGAAAGGATTCTAATATATTTGGCAAAATTTAAAGGAAAGAAAAAAGCTAAATAATATGTGAGGCGAGGAATATAAAAATTATTTTCAGGCCGACCGTGGATTGGGAATACTAATTTGGGAATTTAAAATAGAAAAAGAGATGAGGGGCATTCATAGCAAAGAGGAAAGAAATTAATGGGCCACGTGAGGAAGGGCAAATACATCAATTAGCAAAAGTTGTCGCTTTTGCCGAATCTCCGACAAACAAGATGAGGTCGCCGTGACGCTGAGACGTACGATACAGAATGTGTAAAATACAAACTAAATATCATATATATAATATCATATTTACGTTTAAAAAATTTATATTATTAAATTAAAAAGTAAAAAAAATTAGATGGTCAGACGCGAGATTAACAAAGTAACGAAGAATCGTTTCTGAGAAGATTCTGATAGCAGAAAGAACTAGAAGCTTTTTGTTTTGGCGCACCCACCACGTCCATGGTTGGGTGATTTATTTATTAATTTTTTAAGACACATTGTAAAAACTAAAAGCAGGAAATTTTATAATTTAGAAGGTGTCGTGGAGTGACGGCGTTAGAAACTAAATTTTCGCCACCCAGAACCCACGTTGGTTCACAGTCAATTCCGTATAACAGTGTGGTTGTAAGTTTCTAACTTGTAGCCAGAAGGTCTATCCAAAGAAAATAATAATAATAAATAACACACTGGTGGCCAAAAGGTCAATGGAATTGGTAGAATCAAAACAAAACATTGCTTCAATTTCAAATAAATTAGTGTTCCATGGCTTGTGTCAAAGATAGGGCCGATTAAGTTAAGATTATTGTTTTCCTGACAACGGACTTATTAAAAAGATTATTCAGGAATTTTTATTTGTATATTATAGAGAATAACCAGTTTAGAATGTAATTATAAAATACTTCTTAACATAGTCCTGATTTGGATACCGCTTTTAAAGTCATTAAAGCATTATATTCCATACATGAACATCAAACTTTAGGTTGTTAAATACATGAATGTCAAACTCTACATTTTATAAGTTAAATTTTCTATAGTACTATATTGTTCTCAATTTATTTTATTATTATTATTTTTAGGTTAAATTATAAATATGGTGTGTATTTATTATACAATTTAATTATACATGAAACATTATTTGATGTCCATCTTTTCCTTTCTTCCAACCTTGTAGGAACTCTTTGTAACCTTAATGTCTATGTCAAAAAAAGAAAAAGAAAAAAAGGTTTAATGTGTATGAGTAGCCAAATTTAATTAATAATAATACATTAATATACATGGGGTTTATAAAGTAATTCTTTCTAATCCACTATTATGGGCCTGAAGAGTTAAGAATGGGTTCTGCCAAATTTAGTGATAATAGTAATGTAACGCCATTGGACCATACAATTACCACACAGCACAGGTATGTTATTTGCGTACTACGTACTGTTTGACGCCTGGGTTGGATTCCGAGGTCAAATAGGCTTTCTTTTCGATTTGACTTTAACGCCACCCTCCGTTCAAACCTCACTGTCATTTTAACGCCGTCAATTCACGGCCAAACGGAGAAAAGAGTGCCACAACCGCCGATTCCAACAGCGAAAAAACATTAAAATAAAATTAATTAATTGAAAAAGAAGAAAAAGGGCCGTTAAAAATAAAAACCACAAAAACTAGAACGAATATGGCTGGGTGTAAGCTATAAATAACCATAAACCAAGTAAGGCAGCGAAATTAATAAAAGGATGGGAAAAGAAGAGACAATAAAAAAAGGAAGGGGTCTCCCTAAGGAAAAGGAATATCCTACATAAATTTTGGATTTGTTTCCATTTCGCACGTAGCTACAAAGACAGGAACAACAACAACAACATCAGCTCCAACAAACACAAGACAACACAATAAGAGGAGGAGAAGAAAGGACCAAACAACGAAGGAAGGAAGGGCAAGACTCGAGATCTTGTCTTGTCAGATCGGAACGCAGCTGAGAGGCCAGATTGCGGTGCGTTTCTTAATTACGCTCTCTCTCTCTCTCTCTCTCTTAATCTCTACAATGTAATGTGCCTCTCGATCTTTCATATTTTTGTGGTGTTGCTTTTGGAGGTGGTTCTGTCTTAATCCTATGCTTTTGCTTTTTTTTTTTTTTTGTAATTTTGAGTGTGATTTTTTTTTGCAACTACGGAAGGAACCCATTTCTTCTGTTATTTTTATTATTTATTTGTTTAATTATTTGTTGCTGATGATACGATATTGAGTTATTGACAACAGCGCTAGCTCCGCGGATAAGGATTTTCTTTTTTTTTTCCTTGTATTATTTTAGTTTATTCTTCATCTCGGTGTGGGTGGGTTGGGTTAATTAAGCTTTGTATCTTCTTAGATTTTTAGAGCTTCTCCCTGCTGGTGGCTCTGTTTCTTTTCGAAAGCTCTCAGGTCATAAGGGACGCTTCCACTTAATATGGTGAATAAATGTTGAATTTTCATTGTTTAAATGTTTATTTCTTTATTTATGTCTCTTTGTTAATCCAACCAAACGAAAACGTTGCGTTAATTAAATGGTTTGATTATTAGTATTATTATTGTAGGATGGAATGGATATGAATAGATTTTTTTTTTCTTTCTTTTTTGGCACCCTTCATCGGTGTTCCTTAGATCACGTTGGTACGGCGTTTTAAATTTCGTGGGCTTCGTTAAATTTTGCATGGATGCTTGCGAATGATTTTGCAGTTATGATTCCGTGCTGGAATAATTCCTTCAAATGCCTCTCTTACCCCTTTCTCCCGTTCCACGTCAACAAAACTTGAAAACGATTAGTTTCTTTTCCTTTTTTACTTGAAAAAGGTTTCGGGGTGGTTGGTAAATTGGCCAAAATCACATAACATGTCTGTCTATTCATATGAACAGAGATTCTCTGGGCTAGCATTTTTTCTTTTCAGGTTTTGGTAACATCACGAGGCTTCCTTACCTCCTTTGGTTGGGTATGAGACTAATACTCCTTTGGGGCCTTTATCTAAAATCTTATTTAATCTATGGTATTTTGTTTTTCGTATTTTCAATTTGTCTTTGAATTGTTTTTTTGCCTATTTAAGGTTTGGGATACATTGAGATGCATCTCTCCACTACCTCATGCTATTTGCTTTATCTGCCTGCTTTTGTGCACGTTATACTTTAGGCTGATAGAGGATATCCATTGCTGTACATGTAGATCTTCTTCACCTATTGTTCTTCTAAGAGACGTGTTTAAAATTCTTCTTTGCATGTTGAGATTGTGGATTTTCTTTTTCAACATCAACCGCATATTCAAACTGTTTTCTTACTTACCCCATAACTTACATCATGCAGTGTCATGGGGAGAGAAGTCACAGGCATACAGGGTGTGGACAACAAGCCGAATGGTGCCATACCGGCTTCAAATGGCAATTTTGGTGATAGAGCACGTGTTTCTCCTAAAATTGCAGCTATGGTTCAAGCAATAGATCATCATGAGATAAAGGAGTCTACTGAACCTCATTCATTTGCTGAGAGATATCATGAGAAGAAAGATGTCTTGAGTGCTAAAAGCACAAACTTAAAGGCCGAACTGCCTGAGGAGAAAAATGAGAAATCTGAAGTACAGAAGATAAGTGATGATAACAATTTAAGCTCACCTCCTGCAAAATCAACTTCAGTGGATAAGGAGCATACAAGCCCCTCTGCTCCACAACCATCTGATCAGGCTACTGAAAAGCTTGTCACCCATACACAGCATGTTGATACAGAAGCTGTTGCAAATGGTCTGAACTTGTCGCTAAAAGCTAACAATACACATTCACCTAATTCCTCAAAGAATTCACAGGTATTGGATGTTTGTTTGCATGATATATGTCTCTGACCAAGAATTTTTCTCCCCATCACCTTTTAAACAGTTAATTCTGCTATAAGAATCCTCTTATAGCACATATTTGAGATAATTGATAAGCCATGGTTTAAATGATTAGAGTCATGCGTGCATGCTAACTGCTAAGGTTCAATGTGTTACACTGGGTCAATTTCAAATTCAATCGGTACCAAAAATTTATTGGGAAGCTTGGACTAGGACTACTGTACAAAATAATACGAGCAACCTAAATTCAAACTGAATGTCTTGAAAGGAGTCCTTCCAACCACTAACATGCCAAATAGGATACCAGTGAGAAGTATTTTGTTTGGAAATTTTGGTACTTTAATAAGAATTCTATGGTAAAAGACTTCCCTGCTTATATGTCTAGGTTTGTAGGGATGCTTTGCAATTGCATGGACTGCTATTTTGTGTGTGAGATAAAGTGAGTCAGTGTGTTTTATGAGATTACTGATATGCAAAATGTTTCCTTTTTTCAGCCAAACTCACCTTTTTCATCAAGGAAGTCTTTGCAACATGATGAAAAGAAGCACCATGATGATGAAGATAATTGGTCTATTGCATCTTCGTATCCTTAAACTTCGACATTTTTTATGGCTTATTCTGAACAGAGCAATTTTTAGGTATATTAAGAAAACCTTAGAATCTTCCATACCAAATACTACGAAATGTCAATTAGTTCTATTAGGGATTTTAATAAAAACTATTTGTCACCCCCAAAATAGAGCTACATTTCATATATATATTTAAATATAATATCGAAATTATTTCCTCATTTGTTCTTTAACCATAAATAGTAGCGTTGCATCTGCACGCACAGCTAGATCGAAGGTAACTGTAGGTACAGCCCCTACATTTAGAAGCTATGGACGTGCAGAGAAACGGAGGGAGGTAATGTTTTACTGAACAATTAAGTCTGATGTATATTCCAAGTCAGATTCTGTTCTTAGATGATGCCTTCAGTTAAATCTAATAGGTGGGTTGGGTTCTTACCATCACTTTATTTATCTATCCAGTTTTATGAGAAGTTAGAGGAGAAACACCGGGCTCTTGAAGAAGAAAAAATGCAGTATGAGGCAAGGAAGAAGGTAAAGTGCTCTGTCTCTTGTTATTGTCTGCTGCACACCCATATGTTCTTTTTATTTTTTAAAATTTACTTCTTGCTTTACGATTTTAGTCCTCTCTTGCTAGAAACATTTAAGCACTTAATCCGCCGCCTAGGTCTCTGCCCATCCACACGGTTGACTTATTTGCTGTTTATTTGGTTACTTTTGATGTTTATTTAATAATAACCCTTACAGGAAGAGGATGAAGCTGCCATCAAGCAGTTGAGAAAGAACTTGGTAATTAAAGCCAAACCAGTACCCAGCTTCTATTATGACGGCCCTCCTCCTAAGGCTGAACTCAAGAAGGTACTCTTTTCCTCTTCTCCATCTGTCTTTCTAGGAATGAAATACAATAAGAATGCTTAATGTATGACGATGTCTGGAATGCAATGTGACGATCTCTGTGGTACTAATTCTTGTCCAATTTGATGGCAGCTGCCACTTACTCGCCCCAAGTCGCCAAAACTCTCTCGGAGAAGGAGCTGTGGTGATGCTGCTGTTAACTCATCTCTGGAAGTTTGTACTCGAGGACGTCACAGCGTCGGTAGTAGCCTCAAATGTGGGAGCCCTGTCCCCCCAAAAAGCAAGGAACTCACTGGACATAATAGTAATGGCACTTGCAAAACCAAAGAAAGGCCAAAGTTGAATAAGGAAACAGAAACATCTCCCCCCAAAATCACCGAACAGGCAAATGCGGACATATCAGTCCAATCATGAGCTTCCTAAGATTTTACTGACCTCCAGTTGAGAGGAAATTAGCTTTCAATTTCTTCGGTTACACACCAGATGGGATATAATATGCACAAGAGATGGCCTTATTTTCTTTTCATCAGGACTGACACTTTTTAAGTGGTTTTCTTTTCTTTCTTTTTTGTTTTTTGTTTTTTAAGTGTATATGTTTATATTGGCACAAATCATGTTATATATAAATAGCTGTTGATGTAATATGTGCTGTTCCCACCTTTGATATTCCTCAGATTGCTCCGGGACTTCTTCGTACGGGAAATTTATATGAAATATATTCCTTTTTGTAGGATGCTATAACTCAGTTTCCAGTGGTTAAATCTTGTGTCCAGGGCGTTTATGTGATACTTGTTAACTGATATCTGCGTGATTTTAAGAGTTTAGCTTGAATTTGTTATTTTCTCTTATTATTAATAATTAATGTGGACGTTATTAATTTTTCTGGAAATTGTAGACAATCGGGTGCATACCAGTCTTGCGAAAACAAAAAACAAAGCAACAATGAACTAAATGTTCAGGCGTTTGGCAATTAGATGGGCACTCCAATTACCAAATGGAAAGAAAAAAGAAATTAAAATATCACTAACAGAAGCTGATTAATGAAGGCGTTTTAGGTTTGATGATCAGATATTCGTCTCTTCTATTCATGTGTAATGTAATTTTTCTTTAACAGAAGCTGTAAAAAGAGAACGGAAAATATCAACGTGTAAATTTTGGAACAGAACGAAAAAATAAGAT
>CM062353.1:1990644-2053500 GCA_031216105.1 Dalbergia cultrata | reverse complement strand
TACTTCATTACCCGTTGTAGACAAAGTAAAGAGGAATTCATAATTGCATCTCTCCAAACAAGAACAACAAACTCTGAAAAACATTCGCTGAACCATGCTTCAACAAAATGACTTGCACCCTTGATGATGGAAATCCTAGATTCAGACCACAACGTCTCTTCTGTCTGTCTCCTCACTTAACAAGTATACATAATAAAGTATTCAACAAGAGTTTTACGAGGTATCCATAAAGGACCAATCAAAATTGGTCTTATTGAGATGTGACCAAACTCGGGATGCATGCAAACGAACCACAGGATGGAGAGAAAAGAAAAAGGATCTGAGTATTAAGATTGCGCATAACTTGTAAGTGGTAACTAGCTTCGCTTTGGTGGAGTATCAGCAAAGTTCCATGAGAATTTAACAAAAGCATCAGTAGTACGATCCCCTACCACCTCAGATATTGGTATAGCATCTGTAATCTCCCTCAAATCATCTTTGCTGAGCTTCACTTCAAGTGAACCGATATTAGTGTCAAGATTTTTTGTCTTGGTTGTTCCTACAATGCACGAGAAGTTCAATAAAGCTGTAATTTACATGTAAAAAACTAAAAATAATAAATTGCAAGTGTTGTAAAAGAACAAAAGGTCTCAAAATGTTTCAACTAACATGGTGTATATGTTCAGAGAAAACATGACTTGTCTGATGCAAAGAACATAAAAGACCCATTCAAGCGAGCCTTAGGTGAAGAGCTTTCTATAAATCTTAATTACTCAAATAATTTCATATGGTACTCTTCCAAACAGATTGATACTAGCCGTTAATATTTGCTATCTTCTCCTTGGACATTCAAATTATATTTGTAAGCTTCACAAGGGCCTAATTTCATGCAAGTGGCAAAATGGAAAATCACTCACCAGGGATGGGCACGACGTCATCCCCTTGATGAAGAACCCATGCAAGGGCAAGTTGTGAAGGTTTACATCCATGCTTCTCTGCCAATTCTTCTACCTTAGAGTATAAGATCTTGCTCTTGTCAAAGTTTTCCCCTTGTAACCTTGGCAGTCTTGCCTGATGAAAATTGGAAAGAAAAAATGCAGGTGAACAAGGGACAAGATCAACTGTCCTCAGAAACAAAGGATTATACTTCTCATACCAGAAAACTGTCTGCAGGTATACTTTCTTTGACAGCCTTGCCACCAAAAAGGCCACTGCCAAGGGGACCGTATGGCACTATTCCAATTCCCAATTCCCTGTTAAGTGTTATCACCAATGTCATTCAATGAAGATTCTTGAAGGTTATGTAAAAGGACTAAAGAAAATAAAGAAACTACTTTCTTAATGGGATGAACAGCGTTTAACATAGAGACATCCCGGACAAGTACCTGCAAAGTGGAACAATAAGTTCTTCAATGTCACGAGTCCAAAGGGACCACTCCAATTGCACAGCAGTAATGGGATGAACAGCATGTGCCCTCCTAATTGTGTCAGGACTGGCTTCAGATAACCCAATGTACCTTATTTTCCCCTCTTCCACCAGCTTCTTAAGCTCTCCCATCTGTCATATGAACGAATCAATGGAAATCAAATTTAAAAAAGAAACAGCAGCTACCAAATTATCCCAAATGAAGAAGAGGAGTATAAATTGAAGAGTTGTGGAGGCACTTAAGTGTCCTCAATGGGTACAGTGGTGTCAACACGGTGCTGATAGTAGAGATCAATGTAATCCACACCAAGGCGCTGAAGGCTACCCTCACAACAGGATCTAACATACTCAGGGGTACCGTTTATTATGACAGTATTGTTAGATTCCTCGACGATTCCAAATTTTGTGGCAATCTGAATTTTGTCTCGAGGTAGCTCCTTGAGCGCCTGAGACAGATGATCAGATAAATAATAAGTGTTATGTTACTAATTAATTACTGATCGAAGTCATTTTCATGGAGAGCAAAGAAAAGAAAGTAAAATAGAAAAGAGCTAGCCAATTAAGGCAATTAAACCTTTCCGATCAAAAGTTCATTGGCATGGGCTCCATAGAAATCAGCAGTATCAAAGAAGGTGATACCTTTGCTGAACGCATACTTGATAATAGAGATGCCAACCTCTTCAGGAACAGGATCGTTGTAGGCTCCAGAAAGTCCCATACATCCAAATCCCAACTTAGAAACCTATATATAAAAGAAGAGAAATTATATTGGTTATAATCACTAGGAGAAGAGAGTGAAGTTAGTAAAGGATATATAGGTCATAGGATATAGGAAGTAATTAAAAATACTTGGAGGCCTTGAGTTCCAAGTTTGACTCGAGGCAACACACTCTCACTGATCTGAGCTTCTGCCATTTCGGTTCGTCCCTTGCTAGCTATCTATCTCCTGATGATATGCTCTTTTGTTTTGTTGGATTGCATTTCCGTTGGTAGCTATGCCTGCAACTATATATAAGGCATTTTACTTTCTTTCTTCTGACATCAGTGAGTGCGTTGAAGAGACGTCATTGATTGTGTCATTTAGCTTATCACTAAGAAAAGCATTCGATTCGATTCGTGTACAGTACAACTGTTGGTCGCCACTGCAGTAGTTCTAATTTGTGGTGTCGAATCTTGGTTTCTGCATCAACCGTGCCATTACATAGCCGCCGCCGCCGCAGTAACTCTAATTTGTGGTGCCCAATCTTGGTTACCCCACCATTACATAGTCGCCAGTGCAGTAGCTCTAATTATTTGTGGCCTCGAATCGTGGTGTCTGGATCAAGCCATCGGCCATTACATCGGAATTCTGTTTTGTTTTGTTTTGACAGTGACTAGTGACTCCGCGTACAAAGCATGCGTAGGTAAGACTGTATGTACGAGGTAGTTCGGAGGAGTTTTGGGTTCAAATATGGGTCACAAGACAAGGTTCTGTTTCTGTTTAAGTTACGTTTTCCAACCTGTTGCCATTCAGTCAACAAAAACAAAAAAAATATAAAAAAATGCAAACACCATTGAGAATCTTCTTATCTATCTTAGGGGTGCGTTCTTGGGTGCCTGAGTTCTAGCAGACGGAATTGTGAAGCAGCGATGTGTATTCCATGGGACATGACATCAGTATAGCTTGACTAAGTGGTTTGACTTTTTAGCTCGCAAACATTTACTTTCTGTTTAAAAGCCCCATGTCTAATACAGTAATTTCGTGCATTGGTCATTCAGTTTGCAAGAGGAGACAGAAGTGAGGCTGAAAACGAAACGGATCCCAACCCTCTCTAGTTGGGTGGAAAAAGGATTTTTACTGTTTGGAATATCTCAACCCTTCGTTTATCATAAAAGCATATTGATGGTTAGTATTTTGACACTATGTTCTTCAAGCATTTAAGCTATAATCATACAATATAGTGTATCATTTCTCTTCTCTCCAGTCTTCACAGTATTGTCAAGTGATAATGATGTTTTGAAGCCTCGAATTTTTTTTTTTTGTGTGAATATACTTAATTTATTTAAATTATAATTAATTTCTATATATTGATATTGTTGAAAAATTTTATATTATCATTTAATGATATATTTTCATATCAATAAAAATAATTAAATCTTAACTTCCAAAGTCATCTAAATGGAATGATTTAATTAGATAACAAAAGAGAAAAAAAATTAATCTCTAATTATATATTATTTTTTCTTTTTGTTATTCTTCATTATTATTGCATTGTCATTTCATTTTTAGGGATTGCTTTATTTTTTTTATTTTATGAGATTAATTTTTTAAGCACTGATTGTCATTCAATCATATACTTTTATTTATAAGATATTTTTAGTAATTGGTAGTTGACTCAAACTTTTTTGTTGATATGATAAATTAAAATTTTATTATAATCATTAGTATTTTATCTACATATTTTTTCAATCAAACAAAAAATAGTTTGATTTTTATGCACTAATAGTGTAAAATATTTGAGATTAATGTAAGTAAACAATTTTCAACATTTTAGTTTTTTTAATGCATTATATATAACAAAATGGTTAATAATACATATTATACCTTTTCACTTAGTTAAACCAATATAAATTTACTAATTAATAATAAAATAAAATTTTTAATTATTACATGATTCCCAAATGTCTCAATAGTATGAAAAATATTTTCAAATAACAAATGGGGATTTTTATGCTTAACTTAGAGAGAACCAAAATATTGCAAAAAGCATTCAAAAAAACTACATCGAAACATAAATAAAACGAAATAATGTAAAATAACTTAATTTTTATGTACTCATAATATAAAATAATTTTATAGTCAACTAATATAATTTTAAAGTAATGAAACACAGAAAGTAGCTATATTTATTATCACACCCATCAATAATAATTTATCATTTTAGTGAAATTTATTTTCATGCACCCATGTACAAATTATTGAACTACAAAGATTGATCTAATCTTTTTCAAAACATTCATGAACTAACATATTAATTTAGCCTTAAATTTAATTGAATTTGGGTAATAGGTTGCAATATCCTTTACCTGGTGATTCTAGATATGACATTCTCTGAGGGCATAATCATGACTGGTACGTCGTTGAGAGATTTTGACTCCTGCAAGTCAATGAGCTTATGTTAATTTGTACCAACAATCCGCTTTAGATACAAGCATTTGAAAGTCATAATGCCCATCACAAAAAATGGTTTGATCAGTGATACATTAAATGAAATTTCATTATTACAAGATGTTGATTGAACAAGTAAGAAATGGAATTTTATGCATCTAGAAGAGAAAGATATGAAAACCAAGGAGAAATAATTTATTTGAATTTGAAACGAGATCAATCACATAAAAAGTGACACAAGCTTTTTTAAATGTCTGAAACATTTCGCACGAGCTTATGTTGATTTTTCTCAACATATCACAACTTATCATTCCTAGCGTATAATAATCTATTATAATAAGGTTTACTTGTACATCCTGCAAGAATAAATGAAAGGAATTAGATAGCACATAATAGAGATCAACCAAACCTCACACAGAAAAGGTAGCAAAACAAGCTAAGAGAATTAAAGCTGAAGAGTTTTTGGAGCAATAAAGGGAGGCTCTTGATTCCTTTGCTCATCTTCAACCGGTCCATGAATTTTCAAATCTTCACTTCCTTTAGTCCACTGCAGTAACTATAATTTCAAAACATACCAAAAAGAATTAGATATCAAGTTAGGTAACCAGATTTCCCTTAAAAATATATGAACAACAAATCAAGTGAAAAGAACACTACCAAACTACGAAGGCAACATAATCTTTTTTTGCACAAATAGGTCCCATATGTGAACTTACAAAATAATAGAATTAGAACCTAAGGAAAGTTAAATAATAATAATAAGAGATGTGCACTTTTTCCTTAGCCGTTTCTCCTCAGAGGCTAAGGAAAGTGCTTTGAGGATACCTACCCAGTTGAAATAAATGACTTCAAAACAAACTCCTTTAATCTTCTCAACCGTAGATCATCTTCTTCTCTTGTTCTTTGCCACTTCCCTTCACATTCTTGCAAAACTTGCAACTTTGTTCTCAGCAGCAGAAAATGGACCCTTGGCACTAAATCCCTCAAATTATCTTCTTCTTTTTCCATAAGAGCTTTGTCATGGTAATTAATTATAACACAAATAAAAGAGGAGGGAGTACGATTGATAGAGTTTGGGGGTGACGAGGGGAGAGGTCGTTTAGCAATAGACTTTTACAGTAAAATTAGCACTTCTTGAAATTTGAAAGAGGGTCATCATATGAATTATAGGTCTGAAGGGGATTAGTGAAGTGCACCGATGTAAAAATGTCTTTATATCATTAATCAATATAATTGCACTAAAATGATAAATTATTATTGATGGTTGTGATAATAAATATAGCTACTTTATAAGATTTATCACTTTAAAACTATATTAGTTGACTGTAAAATTATTTTATATTATGAGTGCATAAAAATTAAGTTTTTTTACATTGTTTTGTTTTATTTATGTTTCGATGCAGCTTTTTTGAATGCTTTTTGCAATATTTTGGATCTCTCTCTAATTTAAGCATAAAAATCTCCATTTGTTATTTGAAAATATTCTTCATACTATTGAAACATTTGGGAATCATATAATAATTAAAAAAATTTATTTTATTATTAGTAAATTTATATTGATTTAACTAAGTGAAAAGATATAATATCTATTATTAACCATTTTGTTATAGGGATAATTACAAGGACCTCTCGAGTTCCTTCGATATTATACTTTCCCCCCTCTAATTTTTAATACTACATTTACTTCCCTTATTTCTAAATAATTTTTCAAAATTTTAAAATTATCCTTTATTGAAAAATTCCCCAAGCTTTCTTTTTCATCTTCTTCTCCTCCGTCACTATCGCCACCACCCTTGTCCTTCTTCTGCCACTCCATTCATTCGCATACACAGGTAATATGAATATATACAAAGGGGAATCAAAATTATCAATAACAATTAAACTCAACATTCAAACTACATCAAATTCCTAAAGGAACACTAATCTTACAAAAAAAAAAAAAATCCCAAATCTAACAGAAAAAAGCCCACCCCATGTGGTTCCCCAGCTCACAATCTATTTCAACAACTGCTCGATTTCATCCAGCTATTGCATCACCTCTTTCCCATCCATCAAATCCTTCATGTGCCGTGCAAAGATTGCGCGCCTGGAGCTCATTCGTGTCCGAGGGGACCACAACGTTGGATGTGCACTCTGTCATGAGGTCGTGCAATCCATCGAGGTGCGCTTCCCAAAGATACGCCATGGTCTGAGCGCAATCAACGATTGCTAGAAATTAAAGAAGGCCGACAATGATTGTTTTTGATGAAGGCGAGGGCGATGGTGCAATAAGGCAAGATGAGGATGGGGGTAGCATGGTCACAGTGAATGGGATAGAGAAGGAAAGCGATCATGGGTGTTTTTGATTTTGTGTGTTTGTTGGGTTACATTGATTGAATTTGGATATGTGCGTGGCGGTGCTTTAAGGTTTTCCAGAAGGAAGAAGAAGAGTTTAGGATTAGTGGTAGAGGTGGTGATTGATTTGAGAGATAAAAAGGGTATAAAAGCTATTTTAAAGTTTTAAAGGAGGTCATTGTAATAACTTATAAAATAACTTAAGGAGGTAACTATAATGTTAAAAATTAGAAGGGAGTAAGTGTAATATTGAAAAAACTCAGAGAAGGTCTTTGTAATTATCCCTTTGTTATATATACTGCATTAAAAAAAAAACTAAAATGTTGAATTGTTTACTTACGTTAATCTTAAATGTTTTATACTATTAGTGCATGAAAATTAAACTATTTTTTGTTTGATTGAAAAAATATACAAATAAAATACTAACGATTGTCACAACGTACCCGGAGGGGGCGCGCCGAGACTCGGATGGCGATCGTTTTGGTTTTTTTTTGAAAAAAAGTTTGGGAGTCGCCACCAATTTTAATTTTGGAAAAAATTGGAAAACCTTTAATTTGCAAACTGGTCTTTTAAAATGAGATTTAAGGTCCGGGAGTCTGATTATGATTAGGGAAGGGTGGAAACTTAATCCCACTGCACCCCTAATACATCCGTATAAATACGGTTACCCTAGAGTTTATTATGCAAATTTATTTATAACTTTAATGTATTTATTTTTTTCCAAAAGTTAGCAAACATGTAAAAATATAAAATAAACTAAAACAAAAGAAATTAAATTAAAAGAAAACAATTTAATGAAAAATTAATTTTGGTTTGATAGTTGTAATTTCTGTGACGCGTACCCTACAGTGCAATGCGGAACTCAAAACCATGTCGTACTGTAGAAAATACTTGTGTGTTGATGGATTTTAGTTAAAAGAGGAAATAAAAGTGTGTTGACTAATTTTAATTTTGAAAATGATTTTTTTGGATTGATTAAGGATTTAAAAGGGAATCCGCTTTTGCACGAGATTCAAGGCCTCACTAGGTTGCTCAGTGAATCTCTATGACTCAATAATGTATGAAGGAGGAATCCACCTCTCAGTCATGGTTATTGACCATTGCACGGATAAAATAATATTTTTATATATATTATTTTTTTTTTTTTTTTAACTAGCCCTTCAGAATGGTTTTTTTTAGTTTTTGGTTTTTTTTTTTTGTGTTCTGGGCCTCCAAAGGGCCCATTCCTACAAAAACAAAAAAGAACTTATAAAAAAAAAAAAACTAACCTACCCGCATCCCCCACCCACACGTACACACAGACACACACACACACAGGACGCATACACAAACACACACGGAGACAGGCGCACAGAGAGACAACAGAGACGCGGGGAGAGGGAAGAAGGAAACCGTGGTAGCGGCTGGCTCGCGCGAAGGGAGGATCGGCGACGGGTTGATCTGGGGTCGCACGGGTTCGTGACTGAGGGTGCTGGCAGAGGAGGTTCGCGTCAGCCACTGAAGAAGATCGGCGCCGGCGGCTGTGCGAGCAGCTGGTTCCCGTCGAGGATGGAGTGGGTGCGGTCCGATTTCGGCTTCTTGGCGGATTCGCGGTGGCGCTGATCGAGCTCGGTCGCGATCCGTCTGCGGGCTGCGTGATGCTATACTCGCGGCTGGCTGAGCGATTTGCTGCGCTCGATCTGGTGGATCATGCAGGGAGCTGCTCAGTAGTGGGGCTGGCCGGCTGAGTGGGGTGGTTCTCCGTTGTGTTGGCTGGCTGAAGGGTTCGCGATGATGCTGGGCGGTGCTGGAAGATCGGCAACTGTTTGCGGTCAGGGGCTTCAATGTGAAGAGAGAAAAAAAAACAGCGGTGACTTCTTCAGGCATTCGCAGGGAGGACTCCGGCAGCTGCGATGAGCTCACAGCTGGGCTTGCGCGGCTTCAGCGAACGGTTCTGGTTCACGGCTCCGATATGGGTTCTCGAGTTGGCTTTGCGGTTGGATGGCGGTGCAGAGGTGGTGGTGAAGCAAGGTCAAGCCGGTGGTTACGCTAAGGTGAGATCGGATCGAGGATGCAGAGGCACGGCTTGAAGTGCTACTCGAGGTCCGTCGGCGACGCGATAAGGTTGAGTCACGGACCCAGCAGGCGGTGGAGGACTGACTTCAGGCGGAGATTTGCTGCGGATTATCTCTCCTTTCTTGTTGTATTTTTCAATCGAGTTTATTAATATTGGGTTTGATGTCTCTGCTGGTTTTATTTTGTTTCATTGGCTTGATTTTACGATTTGGGAAAAAAAGTGATATATTGGGGTGTTGTAATGGTGTTGGTGGATGATTGTTGATGATGATGGCAATGAGGGTGATGGTTACAGAGCTCTCTCCCGAGAATGTCGACCCTTTCTATTTGTATGGAGCTTGTTTTGATTTTTTATATTCAATCCCATCTTTGTTCTAGGTGAAGAGAAACCAAAACGCCTTGTCCCCATGCGTCTACGCTCCCCATCCTTGGCGTAAAAACCCATCATCCTTGTGTCCTGGATTACGGCAAAGGAATGGAGGAACCGAGGTGAAGAGGAGAATCTGCAGGGATAGGGCCATGATGCAATGTCTGACACTTTGTTTTTCATTTTCTTATTCATTTTTGGTCAGAATCAAAGAAACAAAATTTTGGGGCTAAGAACAGGTTAGGCCAGAAGCTTAAAACAAAAAAAAAAAAAAAAAAAAAAAAAAAAAACGAAACGCATTCGAAGAGTGAGTTAATCACAAACTTAAAACAAGATCCGCAATGAGCTAATGCAAATAAAGGACCAACTTAATTTTCTTTTAATTAAATTTGAGAACAGTAAAGTCACTCTCTTTTTATTTTATTTTCTTCTTTTTTTTTTTGAATAACTCTAAAAGCAGTTGTAAAATATGCGGATTTTAAATGGCCGGACAAAATTGGGTGTTCACAGTTGCCCCTCTTTACTTGTTCCTTACTGAAGAATATAAAGCTTGTGACTTTGATGTTTTGCTGTAAGGGATAAGTAAAGATATGAACACAGATTTTGTCCGAATGCATGAGGTATGATGGTGATGTTGATGATGATAAGTGTATGATGTGATGGTATGATGAAAATGATAAATGATGCCGGGTAAATGCACAATGACAATGCGGAGAAAATCCGATAGCTATTGTATAAAGACTTAATGCAAAATGATGGATGCATGATCACAGTAATGCTAGATGATTTCATGGACAGGATGAACGATGTCAGTTTTCTTTGACGAATGATGTGAAATAACTGCCTGGTTTCCATGAATTCCAAATAAACACTTGGTTGTATGATGACAATGTGGGATGATATCTGATGGATGTTGTGTAAAGACTTCATGCATGATTTCAATGAATGCACAAGGGAATACTGAATGCATGATGACTATGTGAGATGCTCTAATTGTAGGATGCTAAATGACTAACGCACACACGTGATGGTGAATGTATGATCACAACGTATAATGAATGATGATTTCATGTAGAGGATGCGTGATGGAAATGCTTTTAATGAATAATGCCGAATGATTTCATGATGGAAGCATATTGCCTCTGTGAAAAATTGCATGCAAAAGTCTGAAGGAGACTGAAAGAGAGTGAGGAATTTAAAACTTATGAAAATGAAATATGGAGTATCAGACATGTGGAATCAGAAATTATGAAAATGGATGTGAATGTGAATTGTGAAAACAGATAAACGTGAAAGCAGGTAAATGTGAAAACATGTAAATGTGAACGCTGTAAATTGGTGAAAGCTGTAAATTGGAGAAAGCTGTAAATTGGAGAAAGCAGTAAATTGTGAAAGCAGTAAATTGGAGAAAGCTGTAAATTGGAGAAAGCAGTAACTTGTAGAAAGCTGTAAATTGGAGAAAACAGTAAATTGGAGAAAGCAGTAAATTTGTGAAAGCTGTAAATTGGAGAAAGCAGTAAATTTGTGAAAGCTGTAAATTGTGAAAGCAGTAAATTGGTGAAAACTGTAAATTGTGAAAGCTGTACATTTGGAGAAAGCAGTAAATTGGAGAAAGCTGTAAATTGGAGAAAGCATTAAATTGGAGAAAGCTGTAAATTGTGAAAGCAGTAAATTGTGAAAGCAGTAAATTGGAGAAAGATAAAAGACTTGTGAAATGTAAAGAACTATGAGTTCAAGACTTTGTGAATGAGTTTGAGAGCTGTATGCAGATGCATGGCTAGAAACTCTGATGAAAAGATGATTCAGGATTTGCATAATGATGCTACAGATGATGCAAAATTAATGTCATGATGACAGGAATGATCTAACTGATGATGACATGATGAATTGGTGCAACACTAATGTGTTGATGATAAAATGATCTAACCAATGATGACATGATGAATTGATGCAACACTGATATATTGATGATATGACGAATGAAATGGTTGATGTGATGATGATATGACATATTGCTGTAGAATTGCTGTAATAATGACATTGTGGAAATAGCTTTCAAAATTAAAACAATTGCCCTAGTTTGAGGTGTCTTTGCATCGTCCTTCAAGAAAACTTTTGTCTGTCTCAAAATAAGTTGTCTCTTTAGCTGCGTGGCTCTGTAAGTTTTTTCATTGCAGTTTTAAAATGCATCTTTGACTGATCGATGCCTCAATGTCTCTTTTTTGCCGTGTGTTTCACCGTTCTCACTTTTGCTTTGACCGTCAGTCTAGATCTTTGATAAAATGATCCATCTGGTCCACCGACACCCATATTCAGGCTGTCACCTTTGAGTCATAGCTAGTCAGGTTGTCTTTTCTCCTTGACAATCAATCTTAAACCTTCCGTCTGACTTACTGTTTATGAGTTCTGTTAGCAAATTAGTCCCCTATTGTATTTCAGTTTTAATATCATGATTATGCATGGTTCAAAAGAAGGAATAAAGAGACAAAGATTTTAACCGAAAACAAATAGGAAAGAAAAGACAATTTTATTGGATTTCAAACTGAGAAGTATTTACAGAATCTCAACATTTGTTAAAAGATAAGGAAAGAAGGAAGACAAAACTAATAATCTTTGTTCTCATGCGATCAACCCATTTCTCTGATTCACTGGTTACACCGAACTTGAATTCTATGACAGCAAGTTCAATTCTTAATCATGTGCTCAACAATATGCCGCAATCCACCAACATTCAAATTGCCCCAGTGTCAACATCCTTCCTAGCTTCTTAGCCTTTCCTCATTGCATAAGCCATACGTTTCAAGTTTTCAACCCAGTTCCTATCCCTTTAGTGCTCTAACTTTTGCCTAGGCCGCCCATCAGGGTTTTCAACCTAGCGAGCATTTTTATTTTTTAAGCAAAATATTTCTTCACAGCATCCGAATTGATCGGCTTAGCAAGGACTTGGCCTTCCATATCAGTCAGGATCAAAGCTCCTCCCGAGAAAACATCTTTGACAATGTAGGGGCCTTCATGTGTGGGTGCCCATTTGCCTCTGTTATCTTCCTGATTTGGCAAAATTTTCTTTAGAACCAGATCACCTGGCTGAAATGTTCGAGGGCGAACATTCTTATTGAATGCTTTAGCCATTCTTTTCTGGTACAACTGGCCATGGCAGACCGCACTTAGTCGCTTTTCTTCAAGCATGTTCAATTGCTCGTATCTCACTTTGACCCATTCAGCCTCCTCCAATTCAGTTTCCACCAAGACTCTCAACGAAGGTATCTCTACTTCTATAGGCGTGACTGCTTCCATCCCATACACCAATGAATACGGAGTTGCCCCAGTTGAGGATCTGACAGCAGTGCGGTAAGCATGTAATGCATAAGGTAGCATATCACTCCAATCTTTGTATGTGACCACCATCTTCCCCAAGATCTTCTTGATGTTTTTATTTGCTGCTTCCACCGCCCCATTCATCTTTGGTCGATAAGGAGTCGAGTTGTGATGCTTGATCTTGAATTGTTCACACAGTTTTCGTACCTCTGCATTATTGAAATTAGTCGCATTGTCTGTGATGAATCTTTCTGGTAACCCGTATCTGCAGATGATATTGTTTTTCATAAACTTCACCACCACCTTCCGTGCTACATTAGCATAAGAAGCAGCCTCAACCCACTTGGTAAAGTAATCGATTGCTACCAGAATGAACCGGTGACCGTTAGAGGCTTTGGGGTTAATCGGCCCGATGACATCCATGCCCCACATTGAGAATGGCCATGGTGATGTAAGAGTGTGCAATGATACAGGGGGAGAATGAATTCGATCTGCATAAATTTGGCATTTGTGGCATCTTCTGACAAATTCTGTACAATCTTTTTCCATTGTGAGCGAAGAGTATCCTGCCTGAGAATCTGTCGGGATAATGTGTGTCCATTAGCATGGGTCCCACAAATACCCTCATGAACTTCTGATATGATGGATTTGGCTTCTGCAGCATCGACACATCTCAGCAAAACTCCATCGTGGCTTCTTTTGTACAACATTTCCCCTGACAGAAAGAATGACATGGATAGCCGTCTAAGTGTCTTTCTATCATTCTCAGTTGCTGCTAATGGATATTCCCTTTCCTTAATGAACTTCTTAATGTCGTGGAACCATGGTCTACCATCCAGCTCCTCTTCAACATTTGAACAAGATCTGGTTCTCTCCTAACAGTTACTCGTAGAGGTCGCACTTCCACTTCCAGGTCGAGCTTGGTCATTACGGCTAAGGTAGCTAGGGCATCTGCAAACTGATTCTGTTCGCGAGGTAGGTAATGGAAGCTGACATCTTCGAACTCATCTTTTAAGCTCATAAGATGTTCATAGTATGACAACAACCTATGCTCTTTAACTCGCCATTCTCCATTGACCTGAAAAATGATCAAGGCCGAGTCCCCATAGACCTTCAAGTATTGCACTCCAAGGGATATCGCTGCCTTTAAGCCAGTTATGCATGCTTCATATTCAGCCATGTTGTTGGTACAATCAAAAGCTAATTTAACAGCGACCGGGAACTGTTTTCCTTCAGGAGAAGTTATCACTGCTCCAACTCCATTTCCTCGAATGTTGACTGCACCGTCAAAGTACATTTTCCACATAATATCTTCACTTTCCCCGTCTTCACTATCTTCTTCCATGGTTGCTAAGACACCCTCATCAGGAAGTTCGAGTTCTATTGGTTGATACTCTTCAAGTGGATTCTCGGCCAGGTGATCTGCAATCACACTTCCCTTTATAGACTTTCTGGTCACATACTTGATGTCAAATTCTGCTAGGGCCACTTGCCATTTGGACATTCTCATGGAGATATGTGGGCTTTCAAAGATGTACTTCATGGGGTCCACCCGTGATATGAGCAGAGTTGTATAGTGGAGCATGTACTGTCGTAACCTCTTCGCAGTCCATACCAGTGCACAACAAGTCTTTTCAATAGCTAGATACCGAGATTCGCAATCATTGAACTTCTTGCTCAGGTAGTAAATGGCTTGCTCCTTCCGACCAGACTCATCATGTTGTCCTAACACTGCTCCCATAGACCCATGCAACACCGTGAGGTATAGTATCAATGGCCGTCCTGGTGTAGGCGGAACCAGGAGAGGTGGATTTGACAAGTAATTCTTGATCTTGTCAAAGGCCTCCTGACATCACATTATCCCACTTAACTGTCTTATCTTTTCTCAGCAGTTTGAATATCGGTTCACAAGTGTGGGTCATATTGGAGATAAATCTCGCGATATAGTTCAGACGACCCAAGAAACCTCGAACTTCTTTTTCTGTCTTGGGTGTTGGCATATCTTGGATGGCTTTGATTTTGTCTGGATCCACCTCGATACCCTTCTTGTTAACAATGAACCCTAACAATTTTCCAGTGGACGCTCCAAAAGTGCATTTTGCTGGATTTAATCGAAGCTTGTAAAGTCTGAGCCTTTCAAACAGTTTCCTGAGCACGACGACATGACTTTCACCTTCCTGTGACTTTGCAACCATATCATCTACATATACCTCCAACTCCTTGTGAATCATGTCATGGAATAATGTCACCATGGCTCGTTGGTAGGTTGCTCCAGCATTCTTCAGTCCGAACGGCATCACTCGGTAGCAGAATACTCCCCACTGAGTAATGAATGATGTTTTCTCCTTGTCCTCTTCCGCCATCAGAATCTGATTGTAGCCTGAATAGCCGTCCATGAAGGAGAATCGATGACTTCTTGCTGTGCTATCAACCAAGACGTCTATATGGGGAAGAGGAAAATTGTCCTTTGGGCTTGCCTTATTCAAATCCCGATAGTCCACACACATTCTAACTTTTCCGTCTTTCTTCGGCACAGGTACTATGTTGGCTATCCATTTCGGGTATAGCGGAACTTCTAAAAAGCCTGCGTCCAGTTGCTTCTTGACTTCCTCTTTGATTTTAAGAGACATTTCTGGACTCATCCTTCTCAACTTCTGCCGTTTAGGTTCCATGCCCTCAATCAGCGGGATTTTATGTGCCACTATCTTTGGGTCTAAACCAGGCATATCTTTGTAAGACCAGGCAAAAATGTCTGTGAATTCTCGGAATAATGCTATCATTTCTTCTCTTTCTGGATTGTCAACTATCTTCACCTCTTTCCTATCCTCGTCGGTCCCCAAATTCACAACTTCAATAATCTCATCATGAGGATTTATCCCCTTTTCCATGGAGTTCATGATTTTGGCAAATTGCTGGCATAATTCAGGATCTTCATCTTGTTCATGTTCATTCAAGTTCGTTGTAACGCAATAATCAATTAATGGGTTTTCACAATCATTTACGCAAGATAGAGATTCTGAAGGAGATGAGTCCCTGGAATTTAGACGAGACCCGAAATAAATAAAAAGGAAGAAATATATAGGAAGGAAAAAAATGAAAGGACAAAAATTATGAAAAGGTAAAGAAACCATGCATAATCATTCAATTAAAGTTGAAGTACAAATAAGATAACTAAAGCGTCCATTACTCAAGATACAATAAATCATCACAAGGCACAGAATCCCAATTGTCTAATGGTTCGCAACTCTGGTAGATCAGCTGAGACGTTTCTTTGACTCCTTCGTGAGTGCTAGCGGCTCCTGCTCCTTCTATCATTACCACTGCTGCCGGTGTAGGAAATGTGTCCCTGATGTGCGGGATCTTCTGCTTGATAGGCTCAAAAGACGGCTCACTGTGACTTCATACCCAGGCCAAATTTCCCAGGATTGTCCTGGAGGGAAATTGGATCTTTGATTCCTTGCAACTGTCTTCCTAACCCTTTGCCTTCCTCGAAACCACTCTTCTGCATTATTCTAACGGCCACTGGAAGCGTGTCACCTCTTCGTTCTACCGGTTCAGCTATCTCGAGGTTTTGAAATGAGACCTCGAGCACATCCTCAACCTGATCAATGTATGCGCCCTTGGTTTAGTCACCAGCAATTCTTCCTCCCCTTTTACAGTAATGAGCTTTCCGCAATCTATGAATTTCACCCTCTGATGAAGAGTAGAGGGGACTGCCCCTGCCTCATGGATCCAAGGTCTTCCCAACAGCATTGTGTACCCTGGCTCAATGTCCATCACTTGGAATTTAGTTAAGAACATGGTCGGACCAATTTCCAAATGAAGGTCAATAGTGCCCGTGATTTCCCTCAATGATCCATCAAATGCTTTGACGATTGTCTCGCTTGGTTCAATTGCGGAAGGATCAATTGGTAGTTGCTGCAGAGTGGAGTAGGGGAGCACATTGAAAGCTGATCCTCCATCAATCAAGACTTTGGCGATATTGCAACCCTGACATTTTAAAGTGATGTGGAGCGCCTTCGGGCGTCCCATTGCATGAGGAAAAATTTCATCTTCTTTGAAAATTATTGCATTCGTAGTTTTGATTACACCCACAATCCCTTCGACTCTATCCGGGGTTACATCTTTTGAGACGTATGCTTGATTCAACACTTTCTTAATCGCTCTGCGATGAGCTTCTGAAGATAAGATCAACGAATAAAGTGAGATCTTTGCCGGTGTTTTCTTCAACTGATCCACCACATCATACTCACTTTGTTTCATTATTTTTAAAAATTCTTCTTCTTCATCTTTAGGGTCTTTTCCTTTGCTTTCAGGTATCGCTTGAGGGTCCTTTAGTAGCTTTCCGGGAGCATAACACCTACCACTCCGAGTGAATCCCCCTGTTCCTGTCACATTTGTTATGGACTCTGATGTAGGGGGTTTCGAGCATTCTTTACTATTGGGCTCTTTAATTGCTTTTGGTTGGTCAGGCTTTGCATGGGTTGCAAGATGAGAAGGCAATCTGGACACTTTGAAGACAGGTACTGCCTCTTGTTTAGGGATTATCTCCCCGAATATCGCAGAACAAGGCTCTGTGACAGTGTCATATCTCCACGGAACAGTGTGATTGCTTTCATACGAAAATGGCATAGGTACCTTGAGAGCAAGTGCCGGTTCGGGTTTATAAACCTTAAAAACAGGAGGAGCTTGGTTGATCATATTGATACTCTGTTTGTTGCCCTTCGGTATCTCAAGCAACCCTAATTTGATTATCCTTTCAACAAAGATCTTCAGCTCTGGACACTCTTCAATGTGATGCTTCCTTCCGGAACACTCACAAAATAGATCACCTTCGTCTCCCTCCACTATCCTTCTACCTTTCTTTCCTTCAGCCTCCATCTCATAACCAGCCCTTTTTAAGGCTTCCAGGATCTGTTTCATTGGGAGTTTAACATTCTTTACTCCTTGACTTGCTTGCACCTCACCGATAGAATTCACTTGTCCTCCACCGTGATTGGGGAATGGGTTGTTTCTTATGTTTGGCCTCGACTCTTCTTCCAGTTTAATGGCGCCGCGGTCGATCAAACGCCATACTGCGCTTTTAAACCCATAACAATCTTCGACGGAATGTCCAGGAGAATTTGAATGGTAATCGCATGTCTGGTTTGGATTGTACCACCGAGGATACGGTGGCATGAAAGTCTTCCCAGGACGGGGGGTTAGCAAGTTGTCTCTGCACAAGCATTTGAACAGTTCAGCATTGCTCATATGGAAATCAGGTAGTGGCCGATTTTACGTGGGGATCTGTTGTTGGTGGTTAATGGTGGGGTTGTTATAAAGGGGTTGGTTGCCTGGCGAGCCGGAGGCAGTGTTTGGTGGGGCCTAGGTGCTATCGGAGTATAGGGTCGTGGATGGGAAACATGGTTGATTTGGTGTGGTTGAGGCATGTATGGTGCTGGGGTTTGGGTTGGAATAGTTTGAGGGGATGGGTATTGTTGGTAGGGGTAAGAGGGGTGTTGTGTATGCGGGTAAGGCGGGTAGTGGTTTTGGTAACGATTTGGCTGAGAAGTGGATTGACGAGGCTGGGGGTGGATGTAGTTGACGGTACCCTCTTTTCTCTTGAAATTGGAGCTCTTCTTTGATTCACTTGTTTCCCCTACTGCAAGTTCCACTTTCCCTTCCTGGATGTTGGTTTCTATCCTTTCTCCTATCTCAACCAGATCGACAAATTCCTTGACATGTGTCCCGAGCATGTTTTTGAAGAATGGGCCTTCCAGTGTGCGAATGAAGTAAGAACACATCTCCTGTTCCAGCATTGGTGGAATAACCCTTCCAGCTATTGCTCTCCATCTCTGAGCATATTCCTTGAAAGATTCATTTGCTTTCTTCCTCATCCCTTTCAGTTGATCTCTGGTAGGAGCAGCGTTCAAATTGAATTTGTATTGGTTGGTGAAAGCTTGAGCTAGGTCTTCCCAACATCTAATTTGTGCTCGGTCCATCTGCATATACCATTCCCACGCAGCGCCTTCCAAGCTCTCGGGGAAAAAGCTGATAAGGAAGTTCTCATCCTTGGACCACATTCCCATTTTCGTGCAATACATTCGTAAATGCATGAGAGGATTGGTGCTACCATCAAACTTGATGAGCTCGGGCATCTTGAAGTCTTTGGGAATGATCACGTTAGGAGCTAGACACAGATCGTTGATGCTCATTGAGCCATACGGGCTAGGCCCACGCAGCATTCGGAGCTGCTCTTGCATGCTTTCTTGCAGTTCTTGTTTGAGCTTCAGTCGTTCAGCTTCTTTCTCCACGTTGTTATACGAGGCTGCATTGTTGTCATTGTTACGCGGGGTCCCATTGTTGTCATTCCCTTCTGAGTCGTATCCTGGTCCCTCCTCATTCTCCTCGTTTTGTTTGGCGGCTTTCACCGTATCGACAATGAATTTCTTGAATTCTTGTCCGAATATGGACTTTATCATGTCTTTAAGCTCATCAATCTCTTGACTTAGGTTCCTTCCCTCATTATTGCCTTCTGCAGCCATACTCTGCTCCTTGTCTTTACCCCTTTCAGTCTTCTCCTTCTCAACTCTGGATCGAAGTTCGTACGGCTCTCTAGCCGACACACTAATGCTAGACAAAGCTTTCTTTGAAGGAGCAATGTTTGACAGCCTCTAAACTGATAGAGATTCTTTCCCCTGCAAAATGGAGCATGATTTAGTTTTTCTTTTATAATTTTTTCTTTTCTCTTTTCTTTTTTTTTTTTTAGTTCACGAAGGATATCATCAGCACTTGCGACGAATGGAAATATCATCCACACATATCATTACGGGCATCCTACCCTCTAACTTAAGTGTGGTTGATAGCGATCCTGAAGGGAATATTTATTTCCTCATCAGATTCCATTTAATAACACTAGCAATGCAATTTTGGAGCAGAATTTTGCTTCTTGTAAGAAGATCCATTGATTCATGAACACATACTTGTACTCAAATAATAGATGAAAGACTTAAACATTTCATTCCTTGAATGTAGTTCAATACATCATAAACTACTAAGTCTAGTACATCAAGAGCTTGGTTTTCTGTTTCTTGAATTTCCTAGCATAGCCTTCACATTTCTTCATGAACTTATTTACCCCTTGTGGTAGGTCGAGAAATGGTGCTTCCTCTATCTCTTCTTTTGCTTCTTCAAAGCATTTTATGACCCCCTGACTGTGATCATTGACCTCTTTGATGATTCGAGCATGCTTCATCTTCCATTGTTCAGCTTCTTCCACATTATCCAACGCTTTATTTTTCCAAAACTTCCTGTGTTAATTTCAGTGACATAGAGGTGCTGGTATTGGTTTGCCGACTTTTGTGCATGAGCATAATCATCCTTTGTTTGCGCTAAGACTTCCAACAGATTTTGGACTTTGCCTTCCAGTTCTTTCCTTGCTTGCCGTTCCATGTTGATTATCTTCTGCAACTCCCTATTCTTCTCTTTTTCATCCATAACCTTTACCCCTAGGTCTCGCAATACTTTCTCCTTCTTGTCGAGCTCAGCTTCTAATTTTACTTTGGTCTTGTTTTGGACCTTGATTTCTCTTTCAAAGTTCTTCTTTTCGTTTAAAAGGCCATGGAGCTCTCCTTCAAGTTCTCGGAGCCTTGCGGTTACTGCGCTTCCTCTTCCTCTTGGGACTTTAAGGGAGTCTGCATATTCATCCTTCAACGTCTCAATCTCTCTTGCCCTTTTGCGACACTGGTCTTGGAGAATGACTACTTGCACATCGGTTTCTTGTTTCTTTTCTTCTAGGAACCTCATTTGTGTCTTTAATACCTCAACATGAGAAATCATTTGGGACATTGCCTGAGATTGTTCTCCGTCAGCTCGCGAAGCTTCCACTGAAGGTTCGACTGGCCCCACTCTTGCTTTTCTCCATTTTTCATATTCTGGGGTTGGGATCGGTAGTTGCTTTCCCAACCTTTGTCTTCCTACCATTTTGATGTCTTCCCAAGCTCTCTTAATTTCCAACTCTTGCTTCTTTGTATCCTGATGCTTTTGATAGAGGAAATTAAATCCTTGCAATTGTTCTTCTTGAGGTTTAGTTTGTGTCCAGCGAAGCTGCCTTAGTACCAAAGCAGGAGAGTATGATGCGCAACCCCTCGGACCCATTAACGGAACATAAGGGAAAGCCCCACAGCTGTAGATAATGTTTTCACCATTGTACCATGGGCAAACCCATTTAAATGTACTGGGCTCAATGGTAGAAAACTCTTGTATCCATTTATGTGCCGGTTGTTGAATTATTGGTACACGATGAAAGTGCTTCAACGGGTCTGGCAGATGTCCCATATGATTTCCAGCATGCATATGTGTCATTACCCACACGTATAGCAAGTGCGAGCAACATCGTAACCTCCCTCCTTTCTTCCGATGGCATATTTCCATAGAAAGGAAAGTGTCGGCTAGAATTGCAGGAATCGGATTTGCCTTATAAGTGCAGAATCTGAAGAAGACATCCATTGAGGCTTGATCAACAATGTCTGGTGTAAAAGGGAAGAGCATCAACCCATAAATTGTCAGTGCTAAAGTTCGGTTAAACAAGTCCCATCTTTTTTGTTGGGCCAACATTTCAAGGTGAGTCTCAAGGAAACCTTTGCTTAATCCTCGAATCGATCCTCTTTCTTCTATCACCATCTGGTCCACTTGGACCCCAATTATCTTGGCAATTTTTGCCTCTGTTACATGATTCCCTTGATAGAGGTACACACCTGCCTTTTCGCGGATAGGTAATCTTATCATCCTTGTGTATTCTTCTATTGTCGGAATTATGTCAATCTTCGGCAATTCAAAGCATTGTAGAGGAGACTTCCAAAATTGTGCGAGTGCACTAAGCACGGGTTCCTCGACAGTGATGTACAAGAGGTCAACTAGATGTCCATATGTGTTCTGAAAATCAAGTCTAGTTTCATGCGGCATCAACCGACATAGTTCTCCTATTTTCCGTAGCTCGCTTTGGACTACGGTAACCTTGATGTTTCTCTTTGCATTGCTAGTGTTATTTTGAGTCATTTCCATTGTCTTGAGTGATGATAAGCCTTGTTCCCTGTAAAAGAATATAAAATTAAATGACCTCAACAATATTAAATATGCATGAGTAATGGATGACTGCGATGCATGAAATGATCTCTTCATTATTATGCAATATGCATGGAATTCCCATATGAAAGTTATTCATGGTACTTCTATCCTTAAAATGTATGTTATGCATGGTAATTTTTTGTCGTTATGCATGATATGTATGCATGAGTTTTTTTTTTTTAACTAAACGCCCTATGAATGATAGGCTTACAGAAACATTTTTTGAAAATAAAAGAAGTGAAGGATTTGTTATGGAAACATTTTTTTTATATATTTTGAGAATAAAAGAAATGAATGATATGCTTATGGAAATATTTTTATACATATATATATTTTTGAGAATAAGAAAAGAATGCATGTGTGCATGATGAGACATGTTCAATGAGAAGAGAAAATGGATACTCCTTCGTGTCCTAAAAAGGTTAATTCTAGAGATGGAATTTCTAAGGTCCAAACCTTAATAGGGTAGTCACTAGGTTCAAATTATTAGTGCACTGATTATTGGGACGGGTCTAGACATCTAAAAGCCATGGTCCTCAGATTGCCCCTATCTATAAGATAGAGACCTAGTTCATGAAGAGACCACAAGTAGGGATGAACCCTCTCAAGATGATCAACCATGAGACCCGGTGACAATCTGAGTGGTGTTCCGCCAAATGCCAAGTGAGCATGAAGCCCTTCATTGACAATATTGGAACTCCTTCCTAATCCTCAGTCGCACAAGCTCGGGTATAGAGCCCAGAAGTGTGTGAGGTAATGTGAATGTGCATAGTGTGTGAGGAGTATACCAACCTTGTGATCCTAAAACTACCCTTTCCTACAAAAGAAAACCAGACAATGTATATTCCAGAAGCACAATAGATTATTGAGAAACAAAACAAAGTCTTCTACCCTAAGGTTTCAAATATATACAAAAATGGAAGTCTTCTATCCTAATGTTTGAATGAAGAATATTCACAAATAAAATATACCATTATTTACAAAAAGGAAATAAAATATTTACAAAAGTAAAACAAGTGTGTGATTTGGGGAAAAATAAATATAATAAAGCCCTATTATTTGCATAATTAACTCCAATAGGCTTGACTCTCTAGCAAGTCCCCAGTGGAGTCGCCAAGTCGTCACAACGCATCGAGGGGCGCCGAGACTCGGATGGCGATCGTTTTGGTTTTTTTTTGAAAAAAAGTTTGGGAGTCGCCACCAATTTTAATTTTGGAAAAAATTGGAAAACCTTTAATTTGCAAACTGGTCTTTTAAAATGAGATTTAAGGTCCGGGAGTCTGATTATGATTAGGGAAGGGTGGAAACTTAATCCCACTGCACCCCTAATACATCCGTATAAATACGGTTACCCTAGAGTTTATTATGCAAATTTATTTATAACTTTAATGTATTTATTTTTTTCCAAAAGTTAGCAAACATGTAAAAATATAAAATAAACTAAAACAAAAGAAATTAAATTAAAAGAAAACAATTTAATGAAAAATTAATTTTGGTTTGATAGTTGTAAGCTACGCCGACGTACCCTCTGGTGCAATGAGGAACTCAAAACCATGTCGTTCTGTAGAAAATACTTGTGTGTTGATGGATTTTAGTTAAAAGAGGAAATAAAAGTGTGTTGACTAATTTTAATTTTGAAAATGATTTTTTTGGATTGATTAAGGATTTAAAAGGGAATCCGCTTTTGCACGAGATTCAAGGCCTCACTAGGTTGCTCAGTGAATCTCTATGACTCAATAATGTATGAAGGAGGAATCCACCTCTCAGTCATGGTTATTGACCATTGCACGGATAAAATAATATTTTTATATATATTATTATTTTTTTTTTTTTAACTAGCCCTTCAGAATGGTTTTTTTTAGTTTTTGGTTTTTTTTTTTTGTGTTCTGGGCCTCCAAAGGGCCCATTCCTACAAAAACAAAAAAGAACTTAAAAAAAAAAAAAAAAAAAAAACTAACCTACCCGCATCCCCCACCCACCCGTACACACACACACACACACACACACACACACAGACGCACATACACAAACACACACGGAGACAGGCGCACAGAGAGACAACAGAGACGCGGGGAGAGGGAAGAAGGAAACCGTGGTAGCGGCTGGCTCGCGCGAAGGGAGGATCGGCGACGGGTTGATCTGGGGTCGCACGGGTTCGTGATCGAGTCTTTGGCAGAGGAGGTTCAGCGTCGACCATCGAAGAAGATCGGCTAGGCCAGGCGAGCAGTGGTTCCGTCGAGGATGGAGTGGGTGCGGTCCGATTCAGCAGCTTCTTGGCGGTTCGCATGGCGTGATCGAGCTCTCGGTCGCGATCAGTCTGCGGGCTGCGTGATGCTATACTCGCGGTGGTGGCGATTCTTCTTCGATCCGGTGGATCATGCGGAGCGCTTTCGATGAGTGGGGCCGGCTGAGTGGGGTGGTTCTCCGTTGTGTTGGCTGGCTGAAGGGTTCGCGATGATGCTGGGCGGTGCTGGAAGATCGGCAACTGTTTGCGGTCAGGGGCTTCAATGTGAAGAGAGAAAAAAAAACAGCGGTGACTTCACTGGCTGTTCGCAGGGAGGACTCCGGCAGCTGCGATGAGCTCACAGCTGGGCTTGCGCGGCTTCAGCGAACGGTTCTGGTTCACGGCTCCGATATGGGTTCTCGAGTTGGCTTTGCGGTTGGATGGCGGTGCAGAGGTGGTGGTGAAGCAAGGTCAAGCGGTGGTTCTGCTAGGCTGAGATCAGGACTGGAGGATGCAGAGGCACGGGCTTCGCAGTGCTACTCGGGGTCCCGTCGACGGCGACAGAACTGGGTTGAGTCACGGACCCAGCAGGCGGTGGAGGACTGACTTCAGGCGGAGATTTGCTGCGGATTATCTCTCCTTTCTTGTTGTATTTTCTGAATCGAGTTTATTAATATTGGGTTTGATGTCTACTGCTGGTTTTATTTTGTTTCATTGGCTTGATTTTCTGATTTGGGAAAAAAAGTGATATATTGGGGGTGTTGTAATGGTGTTGGCTGGATGATTGTTGATGATGATGGCAATGAGGGGGTGATGGTTACCAGAGCTCTCTCCCGAGAATGTCAGCCCCCTTTCTATTTGTATGGAGCTTGTTTTGATTTTTTTTTTTATATTCAATCCCATGCTGTTCTAGGCTGAAGAGAAACCAAAACGCCTTGTCCCCCATGCGTCTACGCTCCCCATCCTTGGCAGAAAAACCCATCATCCTTGTGTCCTGGATTCTGGCAGTGAATGGAGGAACCGAGGTGAAGAGGAGAATCTGCAGGGATAGGGCCATGATGCAATGTCTGACACTTTGTTTTTCATTTTCTTATTCATTTTTGGTCAGAATCAAAGAAACAAAATTTTGGGGCTAAGAACAGGTTAGGCCAGAAGCTTAAAACAAAAAAAAAAAAAAAAAAAAAAAAAAAAACGCATTCGAAGAGTGAGTTAATCACAAACTTAAAACAAGATCCGCAATGAGCTAATGCAAATAAAGGACCAACTTAATTTTCTTTTAATTAAATTTGAGAACAGTAAAGTCACTCTCTTTTTATTTTATTTTCTTCTTTTTTTTTTTGAATAACTCTAAAAGCAGTTGTAAAATATGCGGATTTTAAATGGCCGGACAAAATTGGGTGTTCACAACGATTATAACAAAATTTTAATTTATCGCATCAACAAAAAAGTTTGAGTCAACTATCAATTACTAGAAATATCTTATAAATAAAAGTATGTGATTGAACGGCAATTAGTGTATTAAAAATTAATCTCATAAAATAAAGAAATAAAGAAATCCGCTAAAAACAAAATCACAATGCAATAATAGTGAAGAATAACAAAAAGAAAAAACAATATGTAATTAGATATTATTTTTTTTCCTTTTTGTTATCTAATTAAATCATCCCATTTAAATGACTTTTGAAGTAATAAATGTAAGATCTAATTACTTTTACTAATATGAAAATATATCATTAAATGATAATATAAATTTTTCAATAATATCAAGATATAGAAATTAAATTCAATATAAGATAATTTAAATAAATTAAGTACATTGACACAAAAAATATTCGAGGTTTGAAAACATCATTATCAATTGAAAATACTGTGAAGACTGGGCAGAAGAGAAATGATACATTACATTGTATTATTATAGTTAATGATAACAAAATGATTATAATTACATTACCACAAAAAATATTATAATAAACAATAATTTTATTAATCATGTGTAACTATTATATAATTATATAAAAAATTATTATAATATTTTCTAAGTAGATAATGAATTAAAACTACAACCTATATGTAATGTTAAAAAAAACTACATAAATTATGATTATTTATGACTTTTTTAACTAATTATAACACAGTAATTAGAAAATATATTTTTAAATTGATGTTTTAATTTACTAAAATAATGTACAATAAAATGAGGTATAATTAAAATAATGTAAATTAAATTTATTCGTTATTTTTTATTAACTAAAAAATATATTTTTATGCTTTTATAAATTAAATATTTTAACTTGTTAAAAAGATGTAAAATGACTAGGAATGACAAAAAACCACTGAATTGGGTACTTGTGGGATTACCCACAACATAGATGAGAATAAGGATATGTTTACTCTTCATGGGGATGGGGTGAAGTCCCTGTTTGTTAAATGGGGCAGGGATGGTGAATGAGGTCCCTACCCCATGGACACCCGCCAATTTGCTATTTATATGAATTATTTAAATATCTGCTTCATCATTTCTATTAATTATTCCTATTGAATATGCATTATGTATATATTTTTATTTTTAATTTGGATTATGTTGTATTAGTAATATTTGTTATTAAGGATATTTATGTTTTGAATTTCAAAGTATTTTCAAAACTTTTATCTTTTTGGAATTTTTATAACCTTGCAAATACCCATAGGGATTCAAATTCCTGCGAAAAAGTGGAAATAAGGACTCATGACAAGGATGAGGATAGGAACGGGAGGTAAAATTCTAAACAAAGACAGGGGTGGCAGCATATCTCATCTCTAATTGATACCAATTGTTATCCCTATACAAGGCTTGTGATATAATAAAATTGTCTATTTATTCTCTTTTATTATTTAAAAATTTCAACTTTCGAAACGTGTAAAATTCTCATAAAATAAGTTATTTATTATTAGTTATAGATTATCTATTGAGATTTTTTTAACTTTATAAATATGATATTCAAAATAACATATAAAATAGAATGACACATTTATATTTTTTATTTATTTAATTATTTATCTATTAACTTATTTTCAAAAGAAATTTATATACATAATTTTCTATAAAATATATTTAAATAAATTATTATTTATTTTCAATAATAGTTAATAAATTATTTTTTTATTATCATCTCGTATATCTCATGGTTTAAACGACTAGTGTGCTAAAAAAATTCTCTTCTAATGGGTTTTTTTTTTAAAAAAAAATTGTTCATAATTTACTGATGAAAAAATTTGCTGGTAATAAACGCGGTAAATTTGATGCTAAATGATGCGATTGTTATTGACAGATTAATGGCAGAAAAATCTAGAGGTAATAGTTTTCCAAACATTTTTTTTGCTATTCCTTTCTTTTCCGTCAATAAATTCACCAATGATACTAGGGTAGAAAATTCGCCGATAATTTACCTTTCTCTAGTAGTGGAGCATTTGATATTGTAATACTTTGTTTAAGCGTTAATATAGTCCTTCATAATTATTTTTTTTGGTAATGAGTCCCGTATAAATTAATCCTAGCAAGTTTCAATTGAAATCACATTACTAAATTAAATAAGAAAGATTCTCCTTAATTATAAAAGAAAAAGTTGTCATACAAAAACTATGTTGTTACTGAGAATAATTCTATACCCTCCTAATTACTTAAACAAGAAAAATGTATTTAATATCTTGTGAACATGAAAAATGTTTAATAGTTTTCTTTTTAACGCTTAATAGGATATTTTAAAAGGATATAGTCCTGTTCTGTGATTAATAACTTATTTGAGTAAATAACTTATTTAAACCTTTATATGAAAAAAGTTTTTGAAAGTAATGAGTTATTCTGTATTTTAGATGTGCAGTAACAAAAATGTTTATTTTGAGTGCTTTTATAAGTACTTTTTAAAATTAAATATTTTAACTTTTAAATTTTTGGGAAGTAATAAATTGCATATAAAACTGGACAAAAACCTTTAAATATAACTTTTGATTTTTAAAAGATTAAAATAAAAATTGTAAAGATTCTTTAAGTAGCCATGAACGTAACCCATGATCGTTTTGAGTGCATAGCCATGAACACAACTACGTTTAGGTATATTTTTATTTTTTAAAAAGTCATCCACGCGGTTTGGTACCAATACCCTTAAAAAAACAATTAAAAGTAGCAAAAAAAATTCCAAAAAGTTATAAGTACTATCTAAACATACTCAATCTCATTTGCAAGCATATAAACTAAACAATTTTTCCTGACCCAAAAAAAAATAAAATTTTTATCCTAAATTCAAATCTTATTGTGATCAAATGTATAGAAAAAAAAAATAATTTGTGCACTTTATTTCTTTTTTTTTTTTTGTGAGTAAAACATTTAGGGCTCATTTGACACGCCTGATAGAATAAGGGCCGATAGTATAAGACCTGATAGGATAAGGGCTGATAGTATAAGACCTGATAGGATAAGGGCTGATAGTATAAGACCTAATAAACTTTTAATACTATACAGTGTTTGGTGTAATATTGCATAAAACATTCGATCTTATGTTCAGTAATATCATACTATTTATTTATAAATAATTTTAATATCTTAATTAAATATTAAATAAAATCAAATAATAATAAAATAGGAATTTTTATTATAATAATTTTCAAATATTATATTTATGTAAATATTTACTAACTATAATTTAATTTTTATTAAATTTTATTATTTATTTCAATATTTTATAATTATTTATCATTTCAATAATATATATATAAATAAAAAATAATATTTTATATATTTCAATATTTTATATTTTTAATCATAATTATTTAAATTTAAGTTACCAATTCTTACTTTTATATATTACATATTGTTTATTATTTATTTATATTTTTTATTAGTTAAATTTATAATTTTATACTATATACTATTTATTATTTATTTACACATTTATTTGTTATTAAATATTTATTATTTTATTTTATTTATTGTTTATCAATTATATTTATTTTTATTTTTATTATATATAACTAAACTGATATTATATATTATTTATATTTATTTTATTATAAAATAATTTTACTAAAAATAATTTTATTTTATTATTATTTATTTAAGAATTATTTTATTTTAATAATATATTTTTTAAAAAAATGATCTTATATGTTAAAAGCTAATCAGACTTAATGTCTTTCCCATGCTGTATTAAGTTATACAGAACTTTGACGTATAAGGTTATACAATATGTTATCTGCACCAAACAATAGATAAGGACATGACGTATAATATTAACTTGCACTATTATGTCTAATACGTTGTACCAAACACCCCTTTAGTTGAGGATAATTTGATCCAATCCAAACTTAGATACGTTCCGAACTAATGAGATCACAAACGCGAGAACTTGCAAATTAAACAAAATTCATAATAATTAATAAGTAGAATGTCAATTAAGTGAATCATCTCCCACTAGCAATTATGCGCATGATATGACAGTTGTGTTACATTAGGATCAATTTAACCCATGCCAGGCGAGGATCACTTGTTCACAGACCATACATGCCTCGAGTGATGCACCTGGATGATCCGTATTTAACTGAACCATGTTTCAGCAAAATGATTTGAATCCATGATGATGGAAATCCTACACTCACACTAAAATATCTCTGTCTCGTCATCTAATAGCCGAACAAGAACACAATTGTGAAACATGCAACAAGAGTTTCACGAGGTATCCATAAAAACAACCAACGACAGTTAGTCTTATTGAATGTGATCGATTTTGGGATATGCATGCAAAACATACCACAAAATAGAGAGCCGGGGGGGGGGGGGGGGTGGTAAAAAAAGGATCTGATTACTGAGATTATGCATAACTGTTATCTAGCTCCGCTTTGGTGGAGTATTAGCAAACTTCCATGAGCATTTAACAAAAGCATCAGTAGTCCGATCCCCTGCCACCTCAGATATTGGTACAGCATCAGTAATCTCCATCAAATCATCTTTGCTGAGCTTCACTTCAAGTGAACCGATATTAGTGTCAAGATTTTTTGTCTTGGTTGTTCCTACAATACATGAGACATTCAATGAAGCTGTTATTAACAGGCAAAAAGATAAAAAACTCATAGATTGTAAATATTGCAAGATGTCGAAAGGTCTCAAAATGAGTCTATGATGAAGGGGGTTCAGGTGTATTTTTCTCGTGAAGAACAGATAAACACCCATGTTGCTGTAAGTCTTATTTTTCTAAGATAATTTCACATAGTATTCTTCATAAAAGGTTGATGCTAGCATATTATATTACCTACCTCCTCCAACATGAAAATTATATTTGTGATTAAGCTTCACAGAGGCCTAATTTCAAGCAGGTGGTGTAATGGAAAATCACTCACCAGGGATGGGTACCACGTCTTCCCCTTGATGAAGAATCCAGGCAAGAGCAAGTTGAGAAGATTTACATCCATGCTTCTCTGCCAATTTTTCCATCTTGGAATATATGATCTTGTTCTTTTCAAAGTTTTCTCCTCGTAACCTTGGCTGGAATGCCTGATGAAAATTGAAATGAAATGTTGCTGAATAAAGGGACAAAGCCAACTGTCATCAGAAACAAAGGATTATACTTTCCATACCAGAAAACTGTTTGCAGGTATACTTTCTATGACAGCCTTGCCACCGAAAAATCCACGGCCAAGAGGACTGTATGGTACTAACCCAATTCCTAATTCCCTGTAAATGTCATCACAAATTTCATTCAATGAAGATTCAGTAAGTGTATAGAAAAGCACTGAAGAAAAGAAAGAAACAACTTTGCTGGCTACACATTCTACATAGATAGCCAAAGGCTCCAATTCAAGCAATTAAAAGTTAAACTTCTTTATCACGTATATCTATGGAAATCAAACTTTTCTTGCTTGAAAGATATCACAAAAATAAAGAGTTCAGTACGTTGCTGCCATTTCTGAAACCAGCCGAGCCACAAAAGATGTATAAACCCAATGATTTGAATAATAATTTTCAGTTGGATCAACAGGAATATCAATTTATCGTAAGGAAAAATATTAATAGAATCTAAAGGAGAGGAGGCAGACCAAAAATAAGGGTGTAGAAACCACTTAATAAATGAAATGGTACCTTAAAAGTTTGCTTTCCTTCATGCTATAAGAGAGTTATCCACTTATCCAACTATACAATTGTGAATAAAAGTGATGCTTTTCTTTGGATAAAAGGAAATAGCTTAACTCCTACAACAATAAATGCTTATAATCTTACAAAAGAAATCATCAAAACACAACTTGAGATTTCATACTGACTTAGTTTGTGCATAATCATATCAAAGAAAATCCAAAAGTTCCACTTTGAAGCTATAAGTTTTCAATTAGTCCAAACCCAATAATGTGCAGGAAGTAGCGCACTGATCAGTAATCAGCTAGGATAACGAATTCTCTCAAAAGCAAACAACACTTAACACAGCGACATCCTTGAAATTTACCTGCAAACTGGAACAATGTCTTCCTCAATCTCACGAGTCCAAAGGGACCACTCCATTTGCACAGCGGTAATGGGATGAACAGCATGTGCCCTCCTAATTGTGTCAGGACTAGCTTCAGATAACCCAATGTACCTTATTTTTCCCTCTTCCACCAGCTTCTTAAGCTCTCCCATCTGTCTTATATGCACGAGTGAATAGGAAATCAAAAAACGAAACAGCAGCTACCAAATTATCCCAAATGAAGAAGAGAAGTACAAATTGAAGTGTAGTGGAGGCACTTACAGTGTCCTCAATGGGTACAGTGGTGTCAACACGGTGCTGATAATAGAGATCAATGTAATCCACACCAAGGCGCTGAAGGCTACCCTCACAACAGGATCTAACATATTGAGGGGTACCGTTTACTATGACATTATTAGATTCCATTCTGACAATACCAAATTTTGTGGCAATCTGAATTTTATCACGAGGTAAGTCCTTCAGTGCCTGAGATCAGTTAAATAAATGTTATGTTAATAATTACAGATCGAAGTCATTTTCATTGTTTCCATGGAAAGCAAAGAAAAGAAATAGAAAAAAGAGCTGAAAAAGCAAACCTTTCCAACCAAAACCTCATTGGCATGGGCTCCATAGAAATCAGCAGTATCAAAGAAGGTGATACCTTTGCTGAATGCATACTTGATAATAGAGATGCCAACCTCTTCTGGAACAGGATCATTGTACACTCCGGTTAGCCCCATACACCCAAATCCCAGCTTGGAGACCTATATATGATGATTACCAGCAACTCAAATTAAGAAGAGAATATATGTGTATATATATGAGCACACTCAGTAATAATGAAAGGAAACCAATCCAACGTACAAATGCACATACCTTAAGGCCCTGTGTTCCAAGCTTGACTTGAGGAACATCTGCCATATCTGTGTTCCTGCCTTGCTCTTCCTTCAGTTCCTTCACCTCCTCAAAATTTCCACCTACCAACCAACTATGTCTCTTGTTATAAAATTGATCTATCGTTTAGATGCACTTGGATCTTAAGCCTAATTAAACTAAAACATTCTCTTGTAGTCACTACCTTTGGATGAAGTTGGAGTATCGTTGTAATTGCGCTCTGCCACGTGGTCTGGTTGGTGAACCTAACTATTTGACCATGAAGGCACTCGCCAATGTGCTCAACTATTCCAACCTGTTTTTTTTTTTGGGTGCATTTCATATTTGACCCTTTTTAGGGAGTAATTTGACTTTTAACATGTGACTTGACTTTAACCAGGATGAAATCTTGGACATCGTCCAATCTTATTAGTTTCTTACCTTTAAATCGACCTCCCTCTTATATCCTTATTCCTTAACAAGTGAATAATAATAATGACCCAAAAAAAAAAAAATCAACGTCCTTATCAGTTTCACTATAAAGGCACCAAGGTTTAGATCCAGGTTCTTAATCTTAATTGCTCCTGTAAAAATCGTTAGAAATTGTGTCAATAAATTATAAAGTTTGTTGTTTTTGCTCTGTTTACAACGTATGAACATAAAGCGAGTAACAAACAACAAACCACACGGGCGTAGGAAGCCCAGTGCTTGGGCTGACAAACTCATTTAAGCAATTAAGTGCAAAGAGCTCTGATCAAAGTCATGTCTACTATTCGACCGGAAAAATAAAATACAAAAATACAAAACTCATGTCTACTAAGTGTAGAATAATACATGAATTTTTTAATTATATTTTCACTCCTTAACCAAATGCAAACGAAGAGGGGAGAGTAAATCCCCTACCTTTATACAATATCCATAGTTTTATTACATCACAAACTTGTACTGCAGTTAACAGTTTGAACTAGAAACTCCAACAAACCAAACCAAATGTCCACTCAGCCAACCATCAAGACTTGAGGTAGGTTATTATTATGTATTCTATCCGTATCCACCCAGTACAAGTAAAACCTTACTAGCATTTGCCTCTCTCCACCGACTTGACCTCGATTGATAAATTAGTGCAATGTCCAAATTGAAAAGGATTTCGAGTTCTTCAAGTTTAGACCCTCGAATCTTTGGGAGGAGTGTTAGTAAACTTCCAGGAAATTTTAGCTGCCATTTCATGGTAGTGGCGAATACCTGCTACATCGTCAATGGGAACTGCTTCAGAAATTTCTCCCAGGTCCTTTTCTGCAAGTTTCACTGATAAGGCTCCGAGGTTTTGATCCAGGTTCTTAGGCTTTGTTGTTCCTGTAAAGGTCCAGACAAATTGTGGCAAGTAATTACGCACTCATTAATTATGGCAATCAAGTGACTAACAGATAAATATTAAACATGTGCTTCTTGGTTGAGTTTGTGAAAAGTAGAAAAATAGATGGGAAAACTATTCCAACCAAAAGAAAGCATTGCAAGATGAAAGTGGTATATCCTTCAGCAACATTTTTCTATAAATGTTTCTGCGTGCTAAATGAAATAAATTTAATTATTTTTAAAGATTTCAAGACATAGTATACAGGAAGATTTGCAAGAGGATTTGTAGGATGATATATCATTACCCTTATATAATATTTCGCCACACACATTCTATATTAAGAAATAGAAACTATATTTTATCTCTCACCAGGGATAGGAACAACATCGTTGCCTTGTTGGAGCACCCATGCTAATGCCAACTGGGGAGTAGTGCATTGGTGCTTCCTAGCAAGGTTTTCTATTCGATCATATATCTTCTTGTTTCTATCCAAGTTCTCTCCTTGGTAGCGGGGATGAGTAATCTGATAATTGAAATTAAATAACCAGCTATTAGACAACTATATCTTTAATTTTTCCATTAAAAAAAATAGAGCCTAAGAATTTACTCGTTTAACTAACTTTGATTTGAAAAATTATATGGATGCATGGTTTTGCATTCCCTCCAACATCACTCTCCTTTAAAGACAACAGCATTGGAAATTAATGAGCACATACATATTGCACGAATGTAGGGAAGCAAAAAATCGTGCTCAGTGTTTTAACTCAGGATTAAGAAGTAATGATTGCTATTTGCTAATTTGCCCCACTCAAATAATTCCACGGTGTGTATCATAAACACATGTACGTGCTAATATACTATACCAGGAGGCTGGTTGCAGGCAGATTTTCCACAACTCCTTTGCCACCAAAAAAGCCTCGACCAAGAGGGCTATAGGGTACAATTCCAATACCAAGCTCCCTGTGTGAATAAAAGCATTAATAAAGTTTCACTATGATAAACATGCAGCAGCAACTGAGTCCCCCCCCCCCCCTCTCCTCTCTTCACACTTCTTTTCAAGTACTCCCTAATAAGTAATGAGATGATTCAAACTATTTATGATGACAGTCATGAGAGTTGCACTCACTCCTATGAACTTGGAGAAGAACGCAAACCAACCTGCAGAGAGGAACTATCTCCCCCTCAATGTCACGACTCCAGAGGGACCACTCTATTTGTAAAGCTGTAATGGGATGAACTGCATGTGCTCTCCTTATTGTATCTGGGCTAGCTTCGGATAGCCCAATATACTTCACTTTGCCCTCTTCTACCAGTTTCTTAAGTTCGCCTACCTATAACAGAACAATCTTATCAATAATGTACTTAATGAGATGAGCTAGATAGCCAACATATTTACAAAGAAGTCACAAGTATATAATATGTAGTATGCTCCAAGTCATGCCCATCTGATGAGGAAGAAATCACTTACTGTTTCCTCTATGGGTACTGATGTGTCCACCCTATGCTGATAATAGAGATCAATGTATTCAATACCAAGACGTTTCAAGCTTGCTTCACAGCATGAGCGCACATATTCGGGTGTACCCCTGATAGCAATAGTATTAGAATTATCCATTTTCCCACCAATCCCAAATTTTGTAGCTAGCTGGATCTTTTCTCTAGGTAGCTGCTTTATAGCCTGGTACACAAGATTAACGAATGAAATACTCAATGCGGGGTTCCAATAATGAGCCATTAGAGAAAGTAAAGTAAAGCTAATTTATACAATGAAGTTGCAATATTTCAAAAACCAAAACTGCAGAACTTAAGGGGTGCAATGCAAGGAAAGAAACGGCGAGTACCTACCTTTCCAACCAAAAGCTCATTGGCATTGGCTCCATAAAAATCAGAAGTATCAAAAAAAGTGATTCCTTTACTGAATGCATACTTGATAATAGAGATGCCTTCCTCTTCGGGAAGAGGGTCGTTGTAGACTCCAGTAAGTCCCATACATCCAAATCCCAACTTAGAAACCTTAAGGCCTTGGGTTCCAAGCTTCACTCTAGGAATCTCCGCTTCAGCCATTCTGGGTTTTGGTGTGTCGCTATCCTCTGATGCTGTTTGATTGCATTTCCATTGGTAGCTATATTTATACATATATAATATTAATATAAATATAATTATATAATATAAGGCATTTTATTTCTCTTTGTTCTGACATCAATGAGTCTGTCACGGACAGTGTCGTTTTCATCACCGATTACGTCATGCAGGCTGCAGCAAAGAATTCGGCTGTAAATAGAGATATAATATATTTAATTATTGTTTATGGGACGCCGTCTCAACTCGCATATTATTGGATGAGATGTAGATTATATTCAAATGTAATTTGCACATCATCTAATAATAGGTAAAGTGTGAGTGGATATGGTGTCGTACAAATGTTATTTTCAATATATTAATATGCCACTCTCAGGTATTCCAACCCTCCCTTTTGGGCATTTCAAACCAAGTTGTGTTTTCTTTATTCTCTTTTTTTTTTTTTTCCATTTTGGTCTGGGTGTTTTTCTGTATTTGATTGGCCTTTTTCTTGCCTTCGTCACTAAATCTTGTGTTTTTTTTTTTCTGTCAATACATACATAAAAATGATATGCACATAAAAAATGTTACATGGTGCAAAAATGTTTTGTACAAACAACGTAATGTTTTTTAAGGCTTTTTAAAAAAAATAAAAAAATGCTTATTTATGGATTTGTGATATTTTGATATTATTTATCAATAAACACTAATTTTTTAATTAATGAAAAATGGCTAATAGATAGACGTTTTGTGATATATAAATTATTTAGCTGTCAAACAATTTATTGATAACACACTTTATTGTATAATAATTTATCCTTACACGTGGACCAAGGCGATCGTACTAAACCAGCTAGCAGCTAGTCAATTTATGTCTTGTCAAACTTTAACCAGCTAAACATTTTACGTTACAATAAATTACACTAAATTGAACTTACAAACTAAACTAAAATTATATATAAGTGGTTTTCTTTTTAGTGAAAAAAGTAGTTGAAAAAAGTGTAGCGAAATACACATTATATTAAATTTATTCATCACCAAACAATTTTAAAAGAATTAATTATTATTTTATGTAATTTCATTGTTATGTTTATTATTTTATTAATTTTTAAATACTATAGGTAAATAAAAGATAATTTTCCCTTTAAAATTGAATGTTATTAATTTTACTGATACCTCCTGAACCAATACTTTTTTGTTTTGTTGGATTGCATTTCCGTTGGTAGCTATGCCTGCACCTATATATAAGGCATTTTACTTTCTTTCTTCTGAAATCAGTGAGTGGGTTGAAGAGACGTCATTGATTATGTCATTTAGCTTATCACTAAGCAAAGCATTCAATTCGATTCATGTACAGTACAACTGGTGGTCGCCACTGCAGTAGTAACTCTAATTTGTGGTGTCGAATCTTGGTTTCCGCATCAACCGTGCCATTACATAGCCGCCGCTACAATAACTCTAATTTGTGGTGTCCAATCTTGGTTAATGGTTACCCCACCATTACATAGTTGCCACTGCAGTAACTCTTAATTATTTGTGTCTTCTAATCGTGGTGTCTGCATTAAGCCATCGGCCATTACATCGGAATTCTGTTTTGTTTTGTTTTGTTTTAACAGTGACTAGTGACTCCGCATACAAAGCATGCGTAGGGTGAGACTGTATGTACGAGGTCGTTGGGAGGAGTTGTGGGTTCAAATATGGGTCACAGGACAAGGTTCTGTTTCTGTTTAAGTTACGTTTTCTCTGTTTGATTGGGCGTATCCAACCTGTTGCCATTCCAGTTAACAAAAACAAAAAAAAAATAAAAAAAATGCAAACACTATTGAGAATCTTCTTATCTATCTCAGGATTTGTTTATTGGATTTCATGGTCTTTTTTTTTTAATCTTATTTTAATTGATTGATTGTTTTGAAATTTTATACAAGAAATCGTAAAAATGGAAACAAGATTTTTTTTTTCACTAATTATTTCATAAAATCTTCAAAAATAAGAAATTAGTTGAAAACAATTTTTTTAAAAAAATAATATATAAAAACACTTATGATTTGTTTGGATATGAAGAGAAAAATAAAGGAAGAAGAAAACTATTTAGAAGAATATGAGGATAGGAGGGCAAATCATAAGTGCATAGTACCTTTTTTTTTTTGCCAATACATACATAAAAATAATATACGCATAAAAACTGTTACATGGTGCAAAAATGTCTTGTACAAACAACGTGATGTTTTAAACCCCCTCTAAAAAAGAAAAAAAAAAAAGACAACGCGATATTGGTATCATTGGTTAAAAGCTGTGTAATCAGTTAATTTATAGGCTTAAGGATGGTATCAATAGAATTTACTGTATTGTATTAGGATTTTGCATGATGTTTTGTATCCCGACTTTGGTTTTTGTTTACTAGTCAATAAACTTTTAAGAAGAAAAAAACTTCTTGCCAAACTCGAAAACATGGAAGATGTACGCGAGGCGTCAGCTGAGATGGTCAAGATCTTATTTTTCAACTCTCACTTGATTGTAACCATCATTTCGTAAAAATAGTATGAAATTTTTATCATTACTACTCAACAATACTCACAATATAAAATATGCATAGTACAGATACCCGATTAGTATGATGCTGTGTGAACCACCTTAAGATTTACAGTATAATCGTATAAAAATTACTACAATTGTTTTACAAGTTTCTGGATTGAAATAATAAAAACAAACTGAACAATGACTGTGCGCATCCGGGGAATCGAACCCCGGTCAGTACCGTGGGAGGGTACTATGATACCACTACACCAGATGCGCCTGTTGATTAACGGAAGGCCAATTTAAAATATTCATCCTGTCTAGAAAAATTGACATTTTAAAAGGTACTAATACCTTATAAGAAATAATGGTTGAGATGAAGGCAATGTATAAATTAAGGTAAACACAACTTGAAATTGCAAATTATAAACAGATTGAGGAACTTGCCTCACTACAAATAAAAATATATTAGAAAGTAATGGGATTTATGGTTAGATAGTAACCACTTATCAATAGGTATTGGGACCTTAAAATTATCATGAGTAAATATCCTTATTTTATTCTTTTGATAAAAAAAGTACATTGTTTACCAATGAAAAATGAATTTTTTTAATGTATAGTATAAAAAAGTGTTACATTTAACTATATATTAATATAAAAACATATATAATTAATTAGCTCTCGAATTTACTACATAAAAATTTATATAAATAAAATAATTAATTGGCTAACGATAAAACTTTTTTTTTTTGCCCTATCATTCTATCAATTTTTTTTTGTTAAAATCAGTCCATATTTATTTAAACTTATAAAAATTAAGAATTTAATTTTGATGTATTATCAACACATAAGTATTTCACATATGTATTCAATCATATATTATAATGCCAATAAAAATGCTTGACATTTATACTTATTATCTCAAAAATCTCATATATAATTAAATGACAATATAGAACATTTTTATACTTATAGTGTTTCAAAATTAATCTAAAAAATTGAATAAGAAAAATTTCCAATTATTTTATCAAAATTAATAACACGTAACACCTATAAACTAACGGAAAATAAGGGGAAAAGTTTTTGAAAAAAATTAAAATCAAAATAAAGAGAATTACACTTCACCATGGTTTTTGCACTTTCTCAACTTTATTTTATCTTTAAAGCTTTTAGTTAATAATAAGACATTTTTATTAAATATACATATTTAAATTTTAAATTATTATTATTAATTTATAGTAATTTGAGAAAAATAAATAATTTTATTTAACCATAAGTGAAAAGACTTTACATAGTAGTATATAGATCTTGGTGATGATATAGTATGAAAAATACATTTTACGAATTTATAGTACGACACGATAGCAAAAAAAAAAATGGCACAGGAACAGTCATTTTTCAAATTCAATTTCATTTAAAAAATCACTGACTAATATATTTAAATAGAATAAATTATTTAGTTGAAAAATTATATATATTTTTTATCACACTGATATATTACATCAATATATTAATTTCATAATTTTCCTCTTTTCATCTCCGGACACTACTCTAGACTGATACTGTGAGTAATAATGCTTGAGCCCCTGATAAAAACAGATGCATCATTAAAGTTCAGCACATTGGAGATTGGACAAATAATTAAAGGAAACCCTTATTATCATTCTTTTTTTTTTTTTTTTGTTACATTACATCACAAACTTGTACTGCAGTTTAAACTCTAAATTTCAGAGTGACAAACCAAATATTTTAACTCACATTCATTAAGTTTACCAACATCTGGAGCATGCATTGGTAACTTTACAACCTTTACTGGTATTTGCCTTTGTCAACCGAGTCACCTTCAATACATAAATTTATACAGTGCCCACTGGGAAAAGTATTTGGGGTGCTTCAAGTGGAGACACTTGAATCTTGTGGAGGTGTGTTAGCAAACTTCCAGGAAAATGAAGCGTGCCTTTCATTGAAGTACCGAGTACCTGCTATATCATCAATGGGAACTGCCTCAGAAATTTCTCTCAGGTCCTCCTCTGTAAGTTTCACTGACACGGCACTGATGTTTTGATCGAGGTTCTTAATTTTAGTTGTTCCTGTAATGGTCGAGACCAATTACGGCAGGCAAATTATACACACTTGAATTATGACAATCAAGCAACAGATACAGATGACTATAAAGCACGTGCTTTGTGTTTGAGCTGGTGAAAAGTAGGAAGATGTAAGGTGGATGGGAAATGCTTTTCAACAACAGAGAAAATGAAATAGTGATTATTTCTATGGACAAGTGTAATCGTTTCAATTTTTCAACATTCTTCCTTTCTAGCTATTCAACCAAGCACATCTTAAAGTAGTAATAATAAACTACCTAACATGAAATAGATGAAATGGAATGCAAAACATGTTCAGTAATAAGTGATTCGCTTCAAGAAAAATCAGCTTGGAGATCTGCACCTAAACAGATAGCCTCTCACTCAAAAATAAGCAATGCAAAGATGGTTGTGGTCTTCTAGATGATGGTAGTTATCGGGGGTTTTATATATGTTCAAAAGAGACCCATAAATTCAGATTATCCATGCCTCAGGGAGGCAATGCAACACTTCAATACAAAGAAAAACTCCTAAAGTAAATTTTGGGAAATGTACTTAATACAAACATCATAAAATATTCACAGCTCAGTCCTAAATAAACTAATTTTGGAAAAATAATTGGTTAAACAAAAATTATGGAACCAACAATATGTTTTGGCAATGACATTCAGTATCTCAAAAACATAATTTAAACCATCAACGAAAAATATGAAATGTCAAATAGTTTTCACATATTTCAAGGGAGCACTGAGAACTTGATGCCAATATACATTATTCACATATTTTCCATAGTAATATAGAGTACAATAAAAGTTATTTTTTTCCTTTTAAGAAAAAATACCATACTCCTGACATACTTAGGATACTCGTTTGGATTTGGCAATATTTTAAGATATTTTGATACATTCTAATATTAGAAAAAGAAAAAGATATTCATTACTCACCAGGGATAGGCACAACATCATTGCCTTGTTGAAGTACCCATGCTAATGCCAATTGAGGAGGAGTGCATTGGTGTTTCTTAGCAAGGCTTTGTATTCGGTCATATATGTTCTTATTCTTCTCCAGGTTCTCTGCTTGGAACCTGGGATGAGTACTCTGATAAATGAAATAACCAGTATCAGATAACCACATGTCTTCTTTGCCATGTTTTTGGTTACAAAATCATGTCTCATTTTACTCTTTAGACTAACTTTCATGTGGGAAATTGACAATGGATCTTACTCCTCTCTATCATTCTTATTGTTTAAAGTTTAAACATACAAGCATGTGCAATTAAATGAATTATTGTATAAACTATAACCAAGGGAACAAACGAGGTAATATGTTTATTTATAATTCCATGGTATGTGCATAGATACACATATGAAATGCTAAAATAAGATACCAGGGAGCTAGCATCAGGCACAGTTTCCACAACTCCTTTGCCGCCAAAAAAGCCGCGACCAAGAGGGCTATATGGTACAATTCCAATATCAAGCTCCCTTTATCAACAAAAGCATTAGAAAAGTAAGTATAGTCACACTAAGACAAACATGCAGGCAGCCACAACTAAGTCCTTTTTCTTAGTTTTTTGTTTGTTTGTTTTATTTTCTCTCTTTGCATGTAGCTCATATTTAAAGAGATTTTTGAATTGGTTTTTTAGTAGAACCAGTAATGAGAGCTGTACTCCTATGAAGTGAACTTGGAGATGAAGTAAAACTAACCTGCAGAGAGGAACTATTTCCTCCTCGATGTCTCGAGTCCAAAGGGACCACTCTATTTGTACAGCCGTGACAGGATGAACCGCATGAGCTCTCCTTATTGTATCTGGGCTGGCCTCAGATAACCCAATATACTTCACTTTTCCCTCTTCCACCAGTTTCTTAAGTTCACCAATCTATAATAGATAGAACAAACTTATTATTATTAATAATGCATCTAGTCTAGTGAGATGAGCCAAAAAAGTCATATAATGTAAGGTGTAACATGCACCAACCAAACCAAACCATTTTATAGGACCGTCCATTAGAGGAAGAAAATACTCGATCACTTACTGTTTCCTCTATAGGCACTGATTTGTCCACCCTATGTTGATAATACAGATCAATGTAGTCTACACCAAGACGTTTCAAGCTGGCTTCACAACAAGAGCGCACATAATCCGGTGTGCCCCTGACCTGAAAATTAGTATAGTCTAATTTGGCAATGCCAAATTTTGTTGCTAACTGGATCTTCTCCCTAGGCAACTGCTTCAGAGCCTGCAGGCCAATAGAAGAACCAAAGAAGGAAGGAAACACCGCGTTTAGTTTAAGTGATTGATTCCACTGTGCCATTACAAAAAGGTAAAGAAATGCCTTCTTATAACATAGAATTGCGGCAGCTTTAGCTTACCATTCTGTTTTTAAATTACATTTTTTTATAATTATAAAAATATCTAATAACGAATAACTATAATATAACTAACTCTAAACTGTTCCTAGTTCCTAACACTACGAGAAGGAAACTGGAATTGAAGGGCGCAACTGCAAAGTAATCAATCATGTCATGTGTACCTTTCCGACCAAGACCTCGTTAGCATTGGCTCCATAAGCATCGGCAGTATCAAAAAAAGTGATGCCTTTACTGAATGCATACTTGATAATAGAAATGCCTTCCTCGTCGGAAACGGGATGATTGTACCCTCCAGAAAGCCCCATGCACCCGAATCCCAGCTTTGAAACCTATACAACAATTCGACCACAATATATATATATATATATTAAAAAGAAGCAGAAAATGTTTTACGAAGACAAGAGAGTGATGATGCCATTTCAATTTCCAAAATAATGAATTGAAATTGAGTAAGTAGTAAATACTTCCAGGCCTTGGGTTCCAAGTTTCACTCGAGGAATGTGCACGATCTCGCTATGCGCTTCCGCCATTTTGGTTCGTCGCTTCCTGATGCTGCTGGAATATAATGGAGGATAATGCATATATATGCACGCTTGCAACTAGCATAAGAGTAATGATCTATGATTCTATGGACAGATATGTTCCAGATGAATGGCTCATATTCTTCGGATTTACTATTTATTTTCTTCTAGAAAATAATTAATAATAATAATTATTGCTTTGTGCGTTGAAACATGGGCTAAATGATCAAACAATGTTATTTGTACTCATCATATATGGGACACCGTATCAACTCACATCTCCTCTACTATTAGATTGGATGTGGATTCCACTTAAATAGGGTCCATACCTCATCTAATGATAAATGAGATATAAATCGACACGATATTCTATGTATAATGAGTACAAACAACATAATTCTAAATGATCTGCACATGATAACATCACCGATCATGTTGGCAGAAATGGTGGCTTATATCTTGCCAAAAATCAACAAAGGAAGGAAGATAATTTCTTTCCCCTACGGGAAGCAATATTTATTAGTTGGATGGTGGTAGTTGCGTTGAATGCACATAGTTTTGGCTTCCTATAAACAGAGGAATGCCAAACTAAAGAGATGCATCACACTTGAAAGAATTTCTTCAACACTAGTAGAAGAGGCTGAATAAGTTTATTGCAGGCCGAATAAGTTTTGAATTCGTTTCTTGTAGTGGAAGAGAAAAAAAAATGTATATAATTTTTTTTTAGAAATATAGTATGAGTACATATTGATGGTTTTGGACATTTTCTGTATGTCTCTGTAATATTATAAATTGCAGTAAAAAAAAGTCTTATTGGAAATACACTATATTATAATTATTTTTTAAATATAGTAAAATATTTTTCGGAGTTTGACCCATATTTATCCTTCAAAATTACAAAAGGGTTTTTTGCGTTAAAATTTGATATGCAGTTCTCTTGATCTATTTTTTGTTGGTATGAACAGTGACAAGTGGGTCTTGCTGTAAAGTACTATTTAAGTACTTTATTTTATTCGTTATTCTCCATAAATTTGTGCGTGTTTCCATTTACATCCATAAAGTATTTATTACACTTGAAGTGCACTCAACTCTGATATTTCCTAACAGGGGTATCAAAGCCACTTGGTTTTAGATCCAAGATGTCAGTGCCAAAATTTGAAGTGGAGAAATTTGACAGATCCAACGACTTCAGAGTATGGAAGCTGAAGCTACATGCATTGCTAGACCAACAAGGTCTTACAGTGGTGTTGGAGGGCAAAGAAAAATTATCAAAGTTACTACCTAATGACAAAAAGGAGGAGAAAATAGCCAAAGCATAGAGTACAATACAGTTGAGCCTTGCGAACAATGTTTTGTGAGAGGTCATGGAAGAAAAGACCACAGATTCAATATGGAAAGCTTTGGAAGAGAAATATTTCGTAAAGACATTGTCGAACAAGCTTTATCAAAGGAAGCCACTGTACATGTTTAAATATTCAAGAGGAAAATCAATGCAAGAGCATATAGACAACTTCAACTGGATGATCTCTGATGTTGGAGTAGCTGGAATTAAAGTTGAAGATGTTGATTAAGCCATGATCTTATTAACTTCATTACCTTGATCTTACGATAACTTCTGTGATACAATACACTATGGTAGGCCTGATATCTCAATTAAAAATGTCAAAAAATCATTGATGATAAAGAAGCATCAAAAGTTAATATTTAGACCTAGTGCCGAAAGTTCTACAGATGGGTTGTTCGTGACAAGAGGACATAGTCAAGAAAGAGGATTAGGAAGCAAGAGAATATCAAAGTCCAAAAAGTACAAGTATGTAAAGTGCTTTCATGGTCACCAGATGAGACATATCTGAAGAAATTACCTAGAAAGAAAGGAGAAATCAAGAGATTTTGCCAACATAACAATTGAATGTTCTAATAATAATGATGCTAATATTGGTTTGGCTTTGTCAGTATTCACAGGTGACACAAAAAAAGAGTGGATCCTGGATTCTAGCGCATCTTTTCACATGACACCTAATAGAAGCTTTTTATCATCCTATAAAAAGCAGGGAAGAAAAGTTAGATTGGAAGATAATAGAATAATTCCAATTGAAAGTGACGGAGATATGCAAGTCAATTTGGATGATGGCACTAAAAAGACGTTTCAAGCATGATATGTACCAAAAATGGGTATAAACCTAATCTCGTTAAGTGTCTTAGACAATCAAGGGTACAAGTTCACTAGAAAGGGGTTTCTTGAAAGTAATCAAAGGCTCAATGGTGGTGTTGAAAGGAAAGCTGCAGGGCAAGATCTATCTATTGCTGGGAAGCACAATCGATAGAACTGTTGTTGTTCTATCCTCTAAAAGAAATGATGATATTACACTATTGTGGTATGTTTGGCTTGGTCATATGAGTGAGAAAGGAATGACCATACTTGCTGACATAGGCTTGCTGAAAGGGTTGAAGAATTGGACACTTGATTTCTGTGAAAACTGTGTATTTGAAAAGCAAAAACAGGTGAAGTTCAGTTCTAGCAAACAGAACAACAAGGGGATATTAGAGTATGTCCACTCGAATGTGTGGGGTCTAGCCCCTGTTAACTTTTCAGGGGAAGCTCGCTATTTTCTTACTCAAATAAATGATTATTCTAGAAAAGTTTGGATTTATTTCTTAAAGAAAAAAAAAGGTGTTGACAAATTCAAGCAATCGAAGGCCACAATTGAGAAGCAAACAGGGTGGTCAGTCAAGAGGCTGAGAGTTGGCAATGGTGGAGACTTTTGTAACAAAGAATTTGTTGAGTTTACAAAAATGTTGGTATAGTGAGGCACCATACTGTACTAGGAACACCACAACAGAAAAACAGATGAACAAAACACTTGTAAAGCGTGCAAGATACATGTGAATCAATGATGCACTTCCCAAATCATTTTGGGCTGAGGCAGTTAATACGCCTATATACATGGTAAATATATCTCCACCAACAACTATTAATCTGGAGATTCCCCAAGAGGTATGATCCAGTCGACCCATAAACTATTCTGATTTGAAGATATTTGGTTATCCTATATATGCCCATGTGAGTGATGGTAAACTTGAGGCAGGGGTAAGAAAATGTATATTTCTAGGGTATGCACAAGAGGTGAATGGATACAAACTGTGCTATACAAAAAAGGCAAGTTCAAATAAAATCATTATCAACAGAGATGTCACTTTTGATGAGAAGGCAATGCTAAATTAGAATAAGTAATCTAAGGCAGAGATAGATCAAGGTGCTACGAAGCAGGTGGATCTAGAGATTGACAGTGGAAATGTGAAGCAAGAAAAAGATGTAATGAATCAACCAAGCACTTTAGCGATTACTCAACCTAAAATAGATCAACAAGATGAACCTGACTATGATGATGCTAGTAAACAAAGTAGAGAAGCAGAGCTATACAATATTGTTATTGGCAAAGAGATTTCGAAAACCACAAAGATATCTGGATTCTATTACCTGTGCATTTGACTCATTAAATGTAGATCCTATAACCTTTGCCTTGGCTATGGTGGATGGTGCAGTTAGAGACGAACCATGTACCTACCATGATAAGACAGAAAGTAAGGAGTCGAAGTAGTGACTGATAGCAATGAATGAGGAGATTGAGTCTCTTTAGAAAAAATCAGACGTGGGAGTCGGTACAACTTCCAAAGGGGAAAAGTGTTGTTGGCAGCAAATGGGTCGACAAAAGGAAAAAAATGAATCCCTAGCATTGAACCTCTAAGGATCAAGGCGAGACTGGTAGTAAAGGGTTATATTTAAAAGGAAAGTATATATAAAAAAATTTCAAGGGTGTAGTGTGAATATATACTAAGGGTTTTGGGTATATTTTCTATGTCTCTGTAATACTACAAATTGTAGTAGAAGAAAGTCTCACTGGGAATATACTATATTGTAATTATTCTTTTAATATAGTGAAATATTTTTCAAAGTTTGGCCTATATTTTTTCCCTCAAAATTATAAAAGGGTTTTTCATGTTAAAATTTGGTGTGCAATTCTCTTAATTTATTTTTTGTTACTATGCATAGTGACAAGTGGGTGCCACTATGAAGTACTAATCACGTGCTTTATTTTATCTGTTTCTCTCTATAAACTTAGGCGTGCTTCCACTTATATCCATAAAGTATTTATTATGTTTAAGTTGTAGCCAACTCCGATATTCCCTAACACATATCACTAATCAATCTTGTTGAGCAAGATTACTATAACTCAACCCATCACTTTAATGGCAGACATCGGTGCGGTGGTGCTTCGTATCGTTTATGCTTTGCTTCTATTTTCTAGCCCACAAGTTAAAGCTACTACTCTTGGTTAGAAGTTTTTTTTTTTTTTTGGAAGTGGTTAATGTGTTAATTCACTAGTCTTGGTTAATCACTTAGTGCTCGTTTTGGATATACTTATCATTAAAGGTTTTTTTTAATTGATCTTTTTAATTGAGATATTTAAAAAATAGTAAAAGTTAATTTATATTTGAATGTTGTATTAAAATATCTTCATTTATTATCAAACATAATTTTTTCTGGAAACTCTAACTTCCCAAACAAGGTATTTTTTTATTTTCTTGATGATTCTGTTATTTTTTTACATAAATAAAATAAAATAATAGTATATTACACACTTCCCTTGCATTTGAAGCGGTTACAAATTTGTCCTTTTTTTATTTTTAATAGAGGTCAATTAAACACAGCTTCCTTGATGTGTTAAATTTTTTGTGTTGAAATAAGCCTAAAGTCGATTAAAATCGACTTATATACTGCACTTTGTCATATCATGTCCAATCATGTCGGGTGGGCAGAAAGTGACCAAAAATTGATTAAAATTGACTTTATTGTACCGCACTGTCAGAATGTCAAGTACGGACCCTAAGTCGATTGAACCCAAGTTTGTACATGGAACAATTGTTGTTCTTTTTCATCATCATCTACTGCATGACCAGGCTCCTTCTGTTCATCATCTCATCATCCTGGTGCTCCATACTAAAATCAAAATCCCCAACCGCCCCGGCTTCTGCTAATGGTTGTGGATTTAGCAGTAATGGGTCCTCAACTTGCCTCGCAAGCTATGCAAAGCTTGGAGAAGCCAATTGATCATCTCCTGCATATGAGCTTTGCACATGATCACATGACAATTCACAAGACGAGAATACATTGGGTATAGTAGCAAATGATGCACCTGGAGCTGAACCTCCAAAACTTAAAGAAACATCTTCTAGTTCGACAAACACATCTATTGTACGAACTTCAGCAAACGCATGAAAATAAGCAAACATGTAATTGATATGCTCGTCCTTTCGAATCCAAAACATTTTATATCGGATCCCATTTGGCCCAATACTAACTAGCATCCTACCAAATAGTTTTGTTATTTGCTTGTCGTTACCCTCATACTCTTCTAGTATTCTGCTCTGCAACTCCAACAAACTAATAGGTGAACAGAAAACCAACCAAGCTTGATTACAGAATGTCTCACCCTCCATTGTGTTTATAATCTCACTATCATAGTGGACCAGAAAATGAACGTAACTATCTACTATATTCTTAACAAAATTTTTACACTAATTCAGTCAATTTTTCTGTCATGTAAACTGGGTTGAGAGTTATAGTTATAAAGGAGGAGAAGCCGAAAATCGAGTTAAATCAACCTCACAATTTGATTCAAATCGTTTGTTTGAAACGTGTCAGAGCATATCAGAGTGTCAGGTACAGACTTGAAGTCGATTTCGATTGACTTTTACAATACATAGAAGTCGACTTAAATAAATCTCTGTATAATGCAGAAATCGATTGCAATTGACTTAGAATCCATACCTGACACTCTGACATCACAATACAAAGTCAATTTTAATCAACTTTTGGTCACTTTTTGCCCACAGAACATGATTGGACATGATATGACAGTGTGCAGTATATAAGTCAATTTTAATAAACTCCAGACTTATTTCAACGCGAAAAAATTTAACACATCAAGGAAGTCATGTTTAATTGACTTTTATTAAAAATAAAAAAGGACAAATCTATAACCATTTCAAATACAGGGGAAGTGTGTAATATACTTTTTTTTATTTTATTTACATAAAAAACCTGATTATGCTTTTACTTAAAAAAATTACATAAACATATCGAAAAGCACAAATAGATCTTTTTTCAATTAAAAAAAATCCTTTTTTATAAAATAAAAAAGCACATCGAAATAAGCTTTTAATCTTTTTGTGAAATAATTTTGTGACATGCTGAACTGCAAGAGTTATTGCTTAAAACAACTTTAAGTTTTAACCCAATCATATCTATCTCTATTTGTAAATTTTTTAAATAGTAAGTAGTTAGAGATCAACATTCATATTAATGTCTACATAAAAAAAATTATACTAAAAGAATATATAAATGAAATCTTTTATAAAATTATTTTAATTTTTGTATTTATAAAAATATAAAATAATTTTACACTATTAACCAATAAAATGTATAAAATATTAAATTATAGTAAATAACTAACTATTATAATAATTGCCCATCACCTTTTATTATTTTTGTTTCCCACAAATATACTCATATCATAGGTAATTTTGTTCAAATATTTGAGACCATATATAGAGAGCAAATCTCTTTGAACTTCTAAATTCCGATGTCTTGGACTCAAATACGAGACCATTAGTTAAAAAAAAAAAAAAAGAAGGCATTTGTCATTCCATCCTAGCATGCATGTGTTAGTTCCAAAACAAGGCTCTTTTGATTAAAAAGATTAGACACATTATTTTTATTTAAAACACATTACTAAGAAGGTGAGATGGTAATGGTTCTCTCCTTCCTTAACAAAGTGTTGAGGATTCGATTTTCACCTTAGAAAGTAAGCAACTTTAAAAGTCATAGCCAGCGTTCGCTCCCTTAAATGGGCCTATAGTACTTGAAGGGATTAATCACTGCGTTTGGCAGTGAACCACACATGTAAAAGGATGTAAGTGGCTCATGATATAGTAAAATTACTCACTTATTTTCTTTAATCATTCAATAATTTTATTTATCAAAATGTGCAAAATCTTTATAAAATAAATTCTTTATTATTAGTTAAAAATCGTCTATTGAGATTTTTCCAATATTATAAATACCATATTTAATATAAGATATAAAATAAAAGGACTAATTTTAGGTCTATACTCATTTATATTTTGTTCATTATTTAATTATTTAGCTATTAAATTATTTTTAAAATTAATTTATATATTCAATTTATTATAAGGTATATTCAATTAAATTATTCAATTTTTCTAATAGTCAAGAAATTATTTTTTATTGTTATCTCATGTATCATATAGGTCAAACGACTAGTTGATTTAAATTTGTTTGTTTCCGTTTTCTTCTTCATTTTTTCGGCGAAAGGTTGTTTCCGTATAGAGAACTAGACTTTAGCAGTAGTTTCTATACTGAAGTACAAAATCTTATCTAAGAGAAATAACTATTAATTCACTTCAATTAACCAAATAATCTATGCGATTTGAGTAGGATAGGACAACAACAAATTAAAAAAAAAACACATATATCTTCATCTTATCGTCTCAAATCTAACGTGATTCGCCTCCTTGTGGCCAAACCCATTGGCAAGATGATAATGTTAAATCCTTTCAAAGCATTTCGAGATAATAATCGAGTTGCGTGGAAGTTTAGGTAGCAAAATTTTGGGATAAAAGCAACCATGTTCTATGGTGTAAAAGAGAAAGGCCTAGCAATACAGTTGAAAGGAAGTCGCAATTAATTATATACATGTCACTTGCAAAACATCAACTTGAAGAATTATATATATTGCTGCACTTTAATTTCTTCACCACCTTCTTTGTTTAGGTACTAAAGGCTATTCATTACCAATAATAATGAGTTTGATGATGGCGTGTAGTGCGCGCTATATCCCTTGGCTAGAAAGGTTTTGATATGAGCAGTGTTATATGTACAATAAAGTTGTACAATAATATTACAATAATACTCATAATATTATTTTATCTTTTAGTGAGAGTGAGTATTAATGCGCTAAAAGAAAAGAAAAAATAATATTGTAAGTGTTGTTGTAACATTATTGTACACTAAATCGTACGCCAAACATTGTTCTTTCCATATTGTTGGTTTTCCTTATTTTTCCTTCTATGTGAACCGTATGCCCCACGATTCGATCGGACTGCAATTTGCAAAACGGTCCCCTATACTAGCTAGTAGCTACTCATTTGCACTCTATTTGGTTCATTATAAATGATGCCTACCTTACATACAACACAGACAATATGAGAAAGAGAGAAAGTTAAAAGCATGAAAGGTTCATCCAACCAAAGTTTTAAAAGCTAGCTCCTTGCGTTGGGATAGATATACCTAGAAAAACTCTTAATAGAGTGTCTGTGGTGCCGTGAGCGTGATATTATTAAATTCGTTTCAACTATTGGACCACATGCATGCATCTTTCTCCTTGTTTTACTTTTCAGCTTCTAATGTTTTATATATGGTTTTCCAACTCATTGTGAAGTTATCAAAATGGTCAATTTGAGAGCAACCACAGCCCGTGATTAATAGTTTCTTTGCTCCATATTTCCCCGATACAACTTATTAATCATATCTATTTCCCGAAATTTTTTTCAAATGTACTCCAAAGGGGAAAAAAAAACAAACAGAGAATAACTGCTACAAGGTTTAATGTCTTTGAAAAGAAGGATCAACATTATGATATTATTATGAAAATTATACCTGTATATTAATTTGCAAATTCTCGTTTCTTAATCTTTTTTAACTAGATAGATTAACCACTTCATATTGGAGTTTTAAAATTAATTCGAGAAGTTGATGTTGTTACTCACAGAAAAAAAATGCTATATATTACAAAATAATAGGAAAAAAGAGAGACAGGTGGGGAGAGAGAGACAGTGATCTATCTTCATCATATAAGACAAAAGAGATGACACTGGAAACAGCAAAACAAGCTGCTTAGAATCAGAGATGGTCCAAATCTGGCCTACCAATTATATTAAAAAGGAACAAAAAGAAAGACAAAAACCGAAGAAGGGACCATATATGTATTACATATGCTTTTGCAAGCTATATGTTGGTTGTCCTCCCATCTTCTTATCCCTAAGCAGTCTCAAATTTGAAAAGAAGAGACCGTACCGAGAATATGTGAATACACAGATAACCGCAGAGTTGAAATGTATTCCATGGAAGGAAAGCACATCTATAAAACATCTCATCGTGCACTTGCAGCAGTTGAAGCTGCCAGCATGATCTGAGCTTACCTTCTTATATATATGTGGCAAGAACAGATCATGTGGGAGCTTCACCTGTTGAATGGAAGCAAGCAAACCCTAATTCCTTATCAGATCCCTCAAGTCCAGATTTTATTCAGTATGACAGAACCCTAGAAAAGGTTTCTTTGATTCTTCCTTTACTTGTTTTGTTTTTATATATAATATGATGATTATTGATTATCTATATATGGGTATGATTTTCGTTATGAATTTTATCTGTTGTTGTTGTTGTTATTATTATTTTTGACATGGCTATGTTTTCTGAATTGCTCAGTTGTGTTCTTCTGTTCTCTAAATCTGGTGATTTTTACTTTAGTTAATCGGAAAAAGAAATTAAGAAGAGTATAAACCGGTTGAGGGATCAGAAACCAATGGAAGCAGAAGTTCAGGATTCAAGTGTTTATTAGGTGCTTGTTTTTAATTATATTTTTTCCTTTGTCACTTACTAATATCTTTAATTTTTATAGCCTTCCATATGTTTTGATATATGTATTTACAATCTTCTGTTCTTTTTGTTTCGCTTACCTGATGAATTATCAGGACCATGTACCAACTTCCAGATCTACAGAAACTGACTGTGTATCGAAATGAACAACTGGAAATCCGAGTATCCACCCCTACTCTATATATATATATTTCCAGTATCCACCCTATATATATATATATATATATATATATATATATATATATATATATATACCTCACCCACTTTCAATTCAATCCATCAATTAATTAGTATAGGTCTTAGATCTAAGAGATGCTCGGCATGACAATTTGTTTTTAACAATTGTTTTGGAGGCATTAATTACTGCAGCATGCATCCATAGAAAAGTGCATGTGCATTCGCATATGATCAGAATAAACCGTCATTGATTGGTCTTAAACAATGTATAAGTGTGTGTGATTTGGGCCACCTAGACTTAAGAGGGTTAGGGTTATTTGTTTCAGTTTCCAGTTTTCATTTTCAATTTTTTAATTTTTAAGAAATTGTAAAGGAAAAACTGAAAAAATTAAAAACTGAAATTTGAAGTTTTCAGAATTTTTTTCCTTTATAAATTCTGGAAACTAAAAAACTGAAAATATAAACTAAAAACTGAAAACAAACATCTCCTTAGTTTCTAGGATTTTACAACGTCAATTTTAGGAAATTTCATTTCTTATTTTACCAACTAATTTTGAAGAAATTTATCTCATTATCACATAACTCGGCTTTTTTAGGGAAGATGAAATGAGGAGAGAAAGAAATTGGCATGAAATAACGGTTATGCTTATGCAGATTAATGCATCTATCATGTGCGTTATTTTATTGTTACTTTTAAGATTAAAATTTCAGATTTGTTAGAACTAATATTAAGGGGACCAAAATTTTTAGGAACTTAACTGATCCCTCAGAGTCCGTCACTTTTCACAAAGGCAAATCTTTGACAATTCATCATTGAAGCTCTTAAGGGAAAAACATATGTGGACTGTTAATTTTTTTCAATAATTATACTGCTAAATTCATCATTCCAACTCTTAATGGAAAAACATAAGTGGACTATTAAATAGCAGATGTGATTGTCCATTAAGCTCCACAATGTCACATTGTGACATTACTAATCTGTCTCATCAAAACTCATGTTTTGGTCTTATTCTTTATTAATCACACTTATGCATCCTTTAACCTACCTCATCCTGTGATTTGTTCTTCATATTCACACATCTCAAGTTAAACGATATTGTTTACTGCTATCATGAAGTTTACGAGAATCACATCATCAATTCAGTAAGTTATGTATGTTGTCTTATTAAGTTTTAGAATGACACAAGGTTTTAAATTGTGGGCCGCATCACGTGATATGGCCGCAATATTATGATTGTGGTCTACAGCGCAATCACATTCATTGCAATTCTAGTGTGATGCATTTTCAAATAAATTGACTATAATGTAACTGCAACGCAAATATCAGGACCACAGCAGGGCATAATAGAACGTATTAAGGCCATAATGGACCGCATTAAGGCCGTAACAAGCAATAATGGACAATCTTTTTCAATTGGCAGACTTGCGAAAATTTCACACCGCATTAGCTGCAATGCGCATTGTGACGATTGCATTTTCGACAATCGCAGCAACCGCATCCGTGACCACAGCAACCGCATCCACGATCGCAATCGCAATTTAAAACACCAGAATGATAAGATAACAAATTGACTAATATGTCCTTTTTTGTAAAAGGTGAAGGACCATGATAGGTATTAGAGTATAAACCTATTTATTTATGTGCTTTTATCCATCAACTTAAGTTTTTGGAAAAAGTGGTTTTATAATATAATATTAGAGCCACTATATATGACCAAATGGCTAAAGGTTCGAACGTCCATTCCGATAAAAATATTCATGCTCAACTCCAAAAAGAGATATTTGCATGAAGGGGTGTATTAGAGTATAAAACCATTCAAGGACCAAATTTAAAGTGTTAGTCTTATTTTTATTTCTCTTTCTTTTAGATTTGTTTTCCGAACAAAGGATATGCAATTACATACATGTGGTAAAAAATTGAAAAATAACGAAGAGTGAAAGAAAGGCGCTTAAATCTAATTAAGTAATTTAGGTTAGTCTAGCAGACAACTTTAAATCCTATTACTATTAGTAAGAACAGTAGTGAAATAGCCCTAGGGTAACTGCCTTATAACCAACAGCTTACTTTTACGGTTTCTCATTGTATAGACCTTCACATGCATTGTTTGCATCTTTATTATACGAAGTTTTATATTTTCGAACCGCAATATCTTATTGCCCAGGTTGTATGTCTTCTGGAAGTATGGAAGCAATTTCCTCGATCTCTTTGTCATCCTTCCATCTCATCCCACACGTTCCATTTAGTCTTGCCAATTTTCTTATGCCAATTAGGATATAAATGATCCAAAGGGTTTTCTCCTAGCATATATGTTTGGGAAAAACTTTTACATGCCAGCTAGATTATGACCCAAACAGTTATGTGGATAATTGAATTGAGTAGATACACAATTTTAAATTATATATGTGTGGTACAAAATTAATAATAAAATAAATTATTCATAAATTATATATGAATTCATTGATCAACTTATGATATATAGTACTCAATAAATATTTATAAACACTTTATTATACACAATGTGACCAGTTTCTTTAGTGTTCTTCAAATCATCATCAAATATAAAAATCTTCAATCCACTTTAATTAGTTATTGTCACGACCCACTTTAGGCACGTGACTGACACGTGAGAATCCTCATCCCCACGTAAACCTCGTGACCTGAACTTTCTTTATATGCACCATTAGAGATGAAATTATTTAAAATATATTTTCATTTTCTACATACAAATTACCTGTTTGCTGAATCATACTTATCTAAACTGCAATTATAATTCAAAGTATATTGTCTGTATATCATAATACGAAACCCATATATATATCGCTGCTCTGATTTGAAATGTTCACAAATGTTAAACTATTTGATACAAACCAAAATAGTATAATAATATGCAAAACATGATCATGCTCTATCGTTCAGGGTCCTGCCTGCAATGTACTGGAGCACTCTAAACAAAAATATAAACACCTCACTCAAGTGAAGCTCACCACTGGGACTCTAGTGTTGCTGAGATGGGGTAGCGGGGAAGGACCCACACCCGCTTCTGTATCTGTAAATAGAGGAAGGAAGAGAGGGGTGAGTTTTGTGGAAAAACTCAGTGAGTAAGTTCTCACCTGAAACCCCCATCCATGGGACACTAGGGAACAATGCAGGAAATCATAATAACATTAATAATATTCAGAGATTTACAAAATCAAATAAAGCACATGTGTATATATATATATATATATATATAGTATAAACATAATCAAATAATCATTTTATAACCTCAAAAGAGAACACGTTCTTCCAATTACTTTTATGCGCAAAATCATATGAACTTATACTAGCATCTATCAATCATGGTATAATCATATCTCTGCTCTGATCTTTGATGTTCCACCAGTGCCAGACATAGGCCTCACTGGGGAGCTCAAGGGGGTGTTCAGTAAGCGCAGGACATACCTGCACTATCACACTGAACAATCGTATCTCTGCTCTGATTTTGCAGGGTGGGACAGACTCCGAGCACCTCTGCTTGTATCTCTGCTCTGATCTTGTAGGGTGGGACAGACTCCGAGCACCTCTGCTTTATGAGCTGTGAATCCATCTGATTTTAACAGTCTGACTTTAGCATACCAATGGCTATAGAACCATGCCCATACACTCACTCTGTGTGGACATTGTGATTCTAAGCCTCCACAAGGTATGTAGCCGCCAGCTGTTATGAACATCATAAAGATTCATGCTCTAAAATCCTTGTGTTTAATATCTCTAAGACATAATCCAACCATCAAGCTTTTCTTACTAGAAAATTCAATATCATATTTCCAAAATAACAAGGTTTGCAATCACAACTGTATTCTTCTCCCTAAATAACATCTTTAAGTATATAACTATACTATATCCATAATCCATATCTAGAGTTCAATTTAATATTCATATAAAAGTTTTCCATATTCAAAATTATCACCAAATACATTTAAAATCAATTCAACAAACAAGGTCCCATGAGTTTTCTCAAAGATATATTTCATGCACTAAAATCAACAGTTCTAAAACATATGAACCATCAGTGACATCAAACCTTTATACAGAAATCTCTAAAATCAACCAATAATTCACATTTTTATGAAAATAACGCTAATGCAGAACTTAGAGGTCACAGATGAAAACCCACTCACCTAGAAGGGTGAATAATGAAGGAATAATGCCAGCAGGATCCTAGGAAGTAGGAATAGCACCAGTATCTGATATAAAAATCATAGAACTCTAAATCAACCTCTAAAACCTCGGAATATCCAGTAATTCATCTTTGACAAGATAAAACTTCTCTCCTTTGAGAAGCATGAAGACCCCCTACTAACAAGGAAGAAATAGGAGAAAGAGAGAGAAATCAAGAGAATAACATACCTGAAAGCATTAGGAATCAAGGATTGGAGTTAGATTTCAAGAGGAAGTGAAAGAAATGGAGTTTAGAGGGTGAGAACCATGGTTTAGGGGTGAGAAAACTGAGAGTTTTGAGCTTGGGATGAGTTTTTGAGTGAATGAAGCTTCTGGACCCCGAAATGGGGGTTAACTCTCTGATGACCGCCTAGGCGGTCACAATGACCGCCTGGGCGATTTCCAGTGCAGTGCCACACCGACTTACTTACTGATGACCGCCTAGGCGGCTATATAACCACCTGGGCGGTCTCCAGAAGGTGTTCTAGTGTCTCCAGGGCTTTGGTACTGGTATGTATTGGACTGGGTTGTCTCGTATTTACATTTCCTCATTTATTTTACTCTCCATTAACTTTAAAACATAAATGTAAATAAGAGAATACCCCCCATTTGGATTCAAATAAAATATTAGAAAAATCAAAATCCGAACAAGTCAAAATCTAAATTTTGGGTTTTAGTTCAAATCTAGGAATTCTTTAAGTTTCGTAAACTTGGGGGCTAAGAATGGAGGGTTTAATGGTTTCATAAAATCTGTTAAAAATCACTCTTTAATTTATTTTTCTCTAAGGAACAATTACCTGGACTTTTGGTCCCAAGAATATGACTCTAATATATAGTCCTCCAAGGGCATGTAGGGTCCAGACTTAGAAAAATTTAGGACCTGAACCGATAAGTAAGGATAAGTGGCACCATTTTAGCCCAAAAAACTTTCTAATTCTTTCATTTAAAATTTGGGGTATTACAGTTACTTTAGAAGTTGCAACATACAAGGTAATGACTAAAAATAGGCCTCTCTAAAATCAAACCAATATTTTCTCTAGAATTGTGTATTAATATATAAGATTATATATATAATAAGCTTTCAATAAAAGTTAATAAAATGGATGATATTATCAAAATGCATCCATAAAAAATGATGAAAATATATTATTGAAATAGATTTTATGAGTAACAAATATTTATGGCAAATTGATTAAAAAAATTTATCATGTCATCCTATTAATTACCCCTCTCTCATATTCTTCTTGAATAAAGAAATTACTGATAATTTATATTAAATAAAATAGACTCATAAGCACACTTATATCCATTTGAGAGGATATTCATATATAATGATTTTCACAAATTAAAAAACAATTCATCATCCTTATCCTCAGTTCTTTTTTTTTTTTTGTAGTAAGGAAATATAACTTCAAATTCATATTAAATAAAATAATAAAATAAAATATAACAAAATATGAATTTATGAGTATAATAAACTTTAATGAGAGATACATCAATGATTTTAGTGAGAATTTATTAAAAATAAATAAATTCTACATAGTATCATAGTAAATATCATATAGTTAGCTCTAGAAAAATTATATACTTACAAATTATTTCATAAGAGCTAAACAGCTACCTCCTAGGAGAAGAAAAATGTTGACCTCTTCCTCGTATGCATAATCTTTCTTTTTTTTTTAACTTTAATCGCATTTCATGCTAAGTTTTAGCTATCACAAAAAGCAAAAAAAGAAAATTAAAATTTATTCTGTAGAATACTTTTTTGGTAAGTAGTTTATAGAATATTTGATATAATAACTTTGTTTCTTACAATTTATAAATTAATTATATTTTTATTTTGATTTCTATGTACATATGTAAATAATTAACTTCTTATAAGGCAAAAATAATGTAAATACTCTACAATATAAACATAAAAAATCTCCATAATTCACTTTAGTGAGATATTGTTGAAAAGATTTTAGTAAAAAATTATTAAAAAAAGAAAAAAAGAAAATTATCACCTCTCCTTCTTTCTTCCCCTTCCATTTTTCCTATTGGATAAAGAAAAATAACTTAAAATTTGTATTAAATAGAATGAAAAGAAATTCAAAATAAAATATATTAATATATAAATCACTTGTCTAAATCAAAAGGTACATGTGTCAAACATAATAGTACCTAAGAGAATAAAATTTTTGGAGAAAAAATTGGTGTTAAATGAGTGAGAAATACAATAGTACATTTTCTTTTGTCATGACTTTTTTGAGTAGTAGAGTGAAAGTTAACTATATTTATTGATGTCTTACTTCATGATTGGATGACCATATAAATTTTTTAATAATTTTAATGTATTAAAATTGAATCTTTTTTATAATATAAAAAATGTTTAAGAATAAATGAACATATTTTAATATTGCTTTCAGATATAAATTAATTTTATATCCAAATGAAAAAAAATTTAAATTTGATTTTTGAAAAAAGCTTATTGAAAAATGGTTAACAAAAAAAATCCTTTTTAGAAGTTACAATTTTTTATCTTCTGTAGAGAAAGATATTTTCTATAAAGTTTAATTTTGATGTGTTGATAAAATAATTTTTTTTTACATTATCATCCAATCAAAATTCTCCTTTTACATGGCTTTTCAAGTAATGCGAGTGAAAATTAAATCATAATTATTGATATGTCATTATACGATTATAAGATTATGTAAAAAAATTATACAGTTAGTATATTAAAATTAAATATTTTTTATAATATAAAAAAGATGTTTAAAAATAAATGAAGATCTCTTAATATTATATTTAAATATAGATTAACTTGGTTGTATCAAACTTACACACATGTGAATTTGGATTGTGCCATTTTTTATAATATAAAAAAGATGTTTAAAAATAAATGAAGATCTCTTAATATTATATTTAAATATAGATTAACTTGGTTGTATCAAACTTACACACATGTGAATTTGGATTGTGCCATTTGAGCATGTGCAATGACAATCAAAGCTTGCAAATTGGAAAATTGGATAAAAAGAGAAAATTCTTTATTATTATGCGACAAATGTCATTCATTGAGTAAACTATTCTATTTTTATATATAGATAGATTGGCATAAGAATTTGGACATTTAGGGGGTGTTTATTTTGGATTTTGGGTTTTCGCCCGAAAAAATTACATTTCGCATGTTTGAATAATTTTTTAAAAATAATCAAAGTATAAAAAAATTACTTTTCAGTTTTCATATAGAAGTTAAAAGGGTAGCTTTTGTGGGAAAAAATTTCAGTTTTTATATTTTAAAAAGAGTAGCTTTTCAGTTAAAAATGGTGTATTTGTTTCATATTTTAAAAAAGTGATACTACAATTTAAATTTTATATATAATTAAAAAAAATAGAAAACTAATTTATTTTAAAAGTTACATTTTTTAGCTTCTATAAAAATATCAAAAATTAATTTTTTTTAATTTTTATTTCTTAAAAATTATATAAATGTATAAAAATTGATTTTATGAGTAACAAATGTGATTTTAGGAATCCTGAGTCCCAAATAAATGCACCCAAAATTTAAGTGTGATAATCACTTTTTTTTTAAATAAAAAATCTGAAACAAACGCATCCTTACATTATAGGTAGAAAGTGATTATTTTGAAGTGATGGTATTTTTTCAATTAATTTTAAATGTTAATTATTATATAGTATAAACAAATCATTCCATATATTCCATTTATAGTAATGTACTACCTATAAGTATATTTTTATACAAACCAAGTAAAACATATTGTAGCTTAAAATCACTTTTTAATTAATACATCCAAATATAAAATTGAATATATCATTATTGATTATAAAAAAATCAATTATACTTATAATTATTATTGAATTAATTTTAATTTTACAGCTAATGCAAACATACTCTTATTTTTTTGGTAGAGACAAACATGATCTTATAATCAATCATTAAAATTATCCTACTTTAATTTCGCAACTAATATCCGAACATACTCTTAATTACACTATAATTTTCAGACTTGTGGCCTTTTGCTCCTCACTCGGAAAAAAAATTTCTTCTTGAAGGAGTTATTGTTTTCTAAGTTTTTTATCACGCGAAATAATTCTATAGATTTAATTTAAAACAATAATCAAATTATTTTTATATTCGACTATAAAAATATTATTGGAGTTATACGATCTTGTACAACCGGCATGCCTATTACCTCTTAGATAAATAAATGAATCTTATATTTTTTTAGTTTTATTAGGCAATCATTAAGATTATTTTTATAAAAAATTTTGACAATATATATTTTTTAGTGAGTTGTGTTATTTGTATTCATTATGTGTGAGATATCATGCTAATTCATAGATCCTATTTGAGTAGAGTCTATATCTTATACAATGATAAATACACTAGGAGTCGGTACGGCGTGTCGAATTCATAATAAGTATAGCTAACATTTTTGTTTTGTAGTTGTGTCTCAATGCTATTGTTAAAAAGCCTAATGCTGTGCATGTCTCAATTAATATATAGCGCAACATTAACGTCATTCAGACATTTGCCAATATTTGAGATGTAATTTCGGTTGAAGAGTTGGGGTTTAGGAAATATGAATTAGGTCATTATCAAGAGACTGTAAATTAATGTGTGGCCTGCAAACTGTCCTTGATATTGGTTTGCACGTGGTATCCAACGATACTATCTATGTTACACTAAACTCAACGGAGAAACGAAATGCGATGCGTATACTTGCTTTGATTTCTCTCTCATTCGTAAAGCTTAACGGCACTACGGACTTCACAATAGCCAATAAGCAACAGATGATCGAAAATGCCAATGAAGGTTTGGTGTACCCTCGTAGTCTTATTGATGGGGGAATTTGGAAATGGTATCACTGCAAATTAAAGAGCGCGTTTGTTTGAGTTTTTTTTAAGTTTTATTTGTTAAATCATATTATATATATATAGTGATTGATTGGAGATAATTTACTTCAAGAATAAATCTTATACACTTATTTCATTTAATAACTCTTCGTGCATATTGAATTTAATCAATCTTAAAGTTAATTTATGTTATATTATGTTGATGATAAAGCATACCAAATTTTTTAAAAAATTGAATAACAATAGACATGTAATGTAATAAGTCATATTTACTTATATTTTCAAAAATATTATAGCTGTTAAAATAAAATTAAATGATAAACTATTAAATCATTTTCAAAATATATGAAATTTTATATAGTTGATATATTTACTACAAATTTTAAATTTAACGATTAGATTAATGAGATTTCAAATCCAACAAAAATATTATTAAATGAAATAAGTATACCAAGATTTACTCCCAGAGTAAACGAATCCCTACTCATAATGATTTAATAAATTAATTTTTATAAGTTAATTTTTTAAAAGTTATATATATTACAAATGTGTTTTAACTTAAATAAATGCATGTTATATAGAAACATTATTACCCCAATTATAAATAAATTTAATTAAAATTTAGCCATAATCTTTCAACCACTAACATAAAAAAAAAAGGGGTCTATCAGCATCAGCTGATAAAG